>MU227968.1:5973717-5985725 GCA_018584345.1 Thuja plicata | reverse complement strand
TTTCTATCATGTGGGGAGTTCGGCTCTCCCTCAAGACATTAACGTTTTCTCCAGCAATGTTGAAAGTAGCATATGATAAATCATTTTGTATACTACCACCCATTGAAGCACTCCATTTCCTTGATAAAAACATGTTGTAATGAGGTGGTATGTCAACCACAAGAACATTCATAGTCATCACTACATCAGGGCAAACTGCTAGTCTATAAGGCATAGCCTCAATAGTACCAATTACAAGGACCTCTCTAGAATCCATAGCTCTACATCTTTCATGAGGTGTATCAACTTGTAGCCCCATTGCCTTCATGATTTCAACTGGCATAACTGTATTAGAGGCTCCTGAATCAATCATACAATTCTTGAGCATTTTATCATTAATTATCAATAAGAGAAAAAATGGGTCAACAACTTTTGGAGAAGAAGTTGCATTTAAGAATATTTTAAGAATTTCTAATGTCAACACCTCTACTTCATGTCCCTTGGTAGTTGGCTTCTTAGAAACCTCCACTGGACTCTGAGCCTTTATTGTGGGTACACTATTTAATAATGACATTACTTTTTCCTTATGTTCTTTGATCCTCATCATTTCTAGAAATGGAACCTTAACTGTCATCTGGGACAGGCATTGACCCATATCTACTGGACAATATCTCATATCTGAACACCTTGATTTGTCAATAATAACATCATTTTCTTCATTGTGTTCCTTTTGAACTGACTCTTTGAACCTTTTATTTCTATCTTTTGAACATAAACAACTTTTTCTTGTCCTTTCACATCTTCCTCTTGTACAACATTTGGCTCTATGGCTTTTGTAATAATCTTGACCTTGTGTTTATTTACACTTTCATTAGGTCCTTCTTTTTTCTGAACATACTTAGTGTCTGCCTTATTTTCCTTTATAAAGACACCTGAAGGTTGGCTACCAACACCACCTACCACCCTGTTCCTTAAGTGGTAATTGCTTCTAGCTTTATTTACTAACTCTACAGTGATTCTAGCCTTCTCTTTATCTGAAGCTTTCCTTATGAGTGGAACATCCTGACCATATTGAGCATAACATATTATACAATCATCAGTTTTACTATCAGATAAGATCTGTTGGTGATGATTCTCAATCCTCTTTTGTGAGACATAGGAATCATGATTTTCCTCCTCACTATTTGAATCAACATCATGGCATGAAAAATTATTTGTCATACTATGATCACATTGTTCCCCCTCATCCTTTTTGTGTTCCTCACTTTCCCTTAAATCCAAGTAGAAAACACAAAAATTAGGGTTATGAGGGGCGTCACAAGCTTCACACCAAGTATCCTCATTGCAGAAATGGATAGAATTTCTATGTAGGGGATCTTGAGTCTTGTTGTCTATTTTTTCCTTTTTAGGTGCAGTAACAGGCTTCCCATCTTTGAATTGAGTTCCATACGAATGATTTTGCATTATGTTCTGAGGATTGTAAGTAGTATTGTAAGAAGGTCTATTATTCTGAGGAGCTCTATATTCTTTATATTATGGCTCTTTTAGATTGGTCTTACTAAACCTTGCATCATCCCTTCTATTTAACTTACCGGATACTCTTCTGTTAATTTCAATATTGACTGCTATTTTATAAGTATCAGTAAGAGTTCTAGGGTTTTTATCTCTTAGAGCATATCCCATATTGGAATCAAAAGCATTTAAATAAGTTGCTAGACATACCTCTTCATCCAGATTTATCTTCTGGAATAGTTTGTGCATAGCTCTTTGAAACCTTGTGTTAAACTCAGTAACCTCTTCATTGTAATTTTTCTTTATATTATTGAACTCATTGAATAAAAAACCTTTATTTGTTTTGTCTCCATACTGATCTTTAAACAATTCAATCAACTCATCCATAGAAACAACAGATCCATTAGCAAGGCTTCTAAACCATTCTCTTGCATCCTCAACTAAGGATTGAACAAATAACTTCATTAATACATCCTCATGGGTGATATTCAAGTCATCAACAAAATCAATGAATTTCCTTAAATGTGTCTCACAAGAAATTACATTATTACCTGCAAACTTTTGGAGCTTTTCTCCTATATCACCCACATCTTTAGGAAAAGCATTAGGGTATCCAGGGATACCAATAAAATCGAATTGCTTGTACCTCTCAGTATGCAGTGGTTTCCTTTGAAAACCATCATCCTCTTTAGAAGTAGTAGCCTTTGCTTTAAAAGCTGTAATATTCTCTGGTCCAGTATGAGAATATTTTGAAGATTGCAAAAAATCTATCTTTTTCTTCATTTCAATTGTTGCAGCTTCCATTTGTGCCTTTTCTAGCATTTTTTCCATGGTTTATTTTTCAATTCTCAATTTTTCTAAATCAATTTCTAACTTAGACATTTTTTCTACCAAAGGCTTCTGAAATTTAAGTTCTTGATCTCTATGTTCACTCATCTTTTGTTTACCTTTATTTATTTGTAAAGTAGAAGCTTTATGAGTGAATGGTATTTCTTGGTCCTTCTGAGACCTCTCTGTTTCTTTCATAGTTTGATATTTTGAAAATCTTTTTCTATTTTTATCAAGATCCTTATGATCATTCTTTTTCTTTCTCATTTCTCTTTCCTTTTTCATTTGTTGAACTAGGGTGAGCTATTTCAAAATGAACTTCTCTTCATTTGCTAGCATATCAGAAGGGGCATCTTTTGAATCTGAACTAGGTGTACTAATCTCCTCTCTCTCATTTGAAGTAGAAGTGACTGTGGTTGTTTCTAGTACTCTTTAAGCAACCTCCTCATATTCTGAAGCATTTCCATCATGAGATTGTTGATTGGTATTCATATCTCTCCTGATATTAACCTCTTTACCTTTTAAAGGGGTTTCATCCATATTGACTTGATTTCTCTTTTTCCTCCAAGACACTCCTATCCTTGAGGATGATGGGAGTCCATCATGTAATACCCTTTCAGGATCAGTTCTCACCCTTGACCTAGTATTCATTCTGAAAGACATTTATTTCTTTTGCACTAATCTCAGAGATGTTCCTTTTAGAGTCACCACCCAACAACTTCGGATGAATACTTATCAAAAGGGTACCTTAACAATAACCACAAGTATAATTTGTAAACAAGTTAAACTTTTAAGTGCCAGAGATTTCTAATTACTTGGGCAAGAGATATTCTGCGAATTCATAACAAAACCTTAAAATCTCTATTCCCCAGCAGAGTCGCCAATTTGTTAGCACTTTTTCTTGCAACACTTACCTAATGATGATAGTATACCTTGTATGCTTGAATGCAACCTCTTTTAGGCAAGAGAAAGGCTAATTGCTAAGGATTGGATAATATCCTTCTTCATTTTTGAGCTCCACAGACTCAGGCATGTATTACCTTTTAAAGATTATTGATACTTCAGCCTATGTATTTGGTGGATTATTTCATTCATTGGCTATGTACCTAAAACCTCACTGTGAAAACTTATAGAATACTTTAGAGATTGCAATGATTGATCTGAAATAGAGTATTATAAGCCAGGCTATGGTTTTGATGACATGAACCAATGAGACAAGGATTTGCATCCTTCTTCCTTTTGATTTCAGGAGGGATAACCTAATGATTCACTCTCTAAAGAATCAACAAAATGGACAATATCCTACTGATATAAGTCCATAATGAGTTCAGCTCATTTGTTTTAGTAACAGATGTGTTTTAATTGAAATAATTTTGAATAGTTTTTAAAACTTCGATGATGATAGATTATCAGACCAAGACCTAGATCAGTGCCTATCCTTTGGGTTACAAAGTCAAAAAGCTTAAAGTCTCACAAAAATAGAATATTGTAAGCTGCCTTACAACCTACATGCAATTCACATAAGTTGCCTTAAAAATTATCTAGTTACCTCTAAAATACTTTATCAAATCTTTAAATATTGATATGCTTCCCAAAACCACTCACAAAACTTAGTTCTTTACATGAAAGAAACTTGTAAGTAATTAGATAGTTACCTTGTAACAAAAATGCTTCAGACTGGCTTACAACCTAAAGCATAAAAAAACATACACAGGAAATAAAGAGACAACAATAGAGAAGAGTAAAATTGCACCGTATTTTATTGATGTAATCCTTCTTTCATACATGAAAAATATTTGAAGCTTGAAAACACAGACACAAATTTAGAAAGACTTATTTTACAATATATTTCATCTCACTCTAAAAATACAACTCTCTTCTATATATATAGATCCTCAACCATCTTGGAATCCTTTTCAAAATGATGCTACAAGCTTCGGATGGTCTCAAAAAACCTAACCCTAAAACTACAGAAGAGACAAAAGAGAAAGAGAGAGAAGAAGCAGTGGAACGACCAAGTCAAAAGATAAAAATAGATATTCTTTGTTCTTCTCCCGATCTAGAGACTTCATTTTGATAGTATACATGGTAGCTGGTAGGATTCATGTCAAGTCTAGATGACCATGCTTACATAATCACCTACACTTTCCTTTTGCAATAACTAAATTCTTCATCTTCAATAGTGAGGCGCCAAGTATTCACCCTTACTCATCGTCCAAGACTTCTTCTTCAACTACTGGCTTCTTTCTCTTGGGTGTGGTCATCAATTCCCATGCTTTCACTTCATCATCTGATGGCCATTTGAATTCTTGAGTACTCTATATTTGTACCTTTTTCCTATCCCATCTAGCATCAGTGATGTTCTTAATATCTACTAGAAACTTGTTGATGTCAGTTTCTTCCTTGAAAGCCTCATCCAATATCTTATTGAATCCTTCTATATCCACAACTGTCCCCAAAATAAATGCCTCATCACTAGGCATTTTGCTGTCAAATTCATTCCTCCAGGCATCTAAGGCCTTTACTTGATCATCATCTCCCCTTAAGGAAGGAACAAATCTATTAAAGTCATAAAAAAAGGCTTAATTTAACCTCTATTTGATTCAATTTGCCTTTAAAGAATGAGAGAGCAATATTGACCCTTTTGATCTCATCTTAAACTTTTGTCACTATCTCTAGCAAATTTGATCTTAGGGTTTGCAAAGATGCTAGTTTTTCAAACAATTGTACCCTGGTAGACCATTTAGTAAAATAGGGGTTCAAGATAGCCAGATGCCCCATGACCTCTGTATGCAAAGCTAGCAACTTATTATAGGCATTAAGTACAACATCAGTCTTATCCTTCAGGATTTCAATTCTATGTTGTAAAACACCTCTTAATGCTCTCAAAGCAATTTCATTTCATTTTTCTCCCTCAACCTTTTCCTTAACCACCTGTTCTGATTTTGCCTTGTCTTCAATTTGCAAAGGTTGTGGTTGTACAGGCACATACATCACCTCAGGCTTCTCTTCTATTTCTTTCATCAATCTTTTTATCACTAGATCTTGCTGGTGCATTTGTATATGGCACATCTCTTGATCTTTAGCCAATGCACTTGTCTCTTCTAACAATGTGCTACACTTATCAGACAACTATTTAGTTTTGTCCTCATTTAAGTGAACCCAGTGTGTCATGATTTGGGATATTTCCAAATCCCCTATATTCTGCATTTTCCATACCATTTGACTACCAGCCAAATTCTCCTCGATGTTCACCACTTGGGGCTTTTGATCCTTCGGGCATAGGCTCCACATTGCAAAAGCATGAGACTTTGGGCTATACCCAAATCCTTTGATTATATCTCCCATCTGAACTTCACTGGCCATTTTGAGATCTAGCTGTTTTCTTATCTGGTCAATTATGAAGGCAGATGCCAAATCTCATCCCTCAGCCAATAATATACCACTACCTAACACCAATTTCCTAGCCTCCTCAGGTGAAATATCCTCACTTTTAGGATCATAAGACTGCAGAGCCATTAAAGCCTCATTTTTTATTGTCTCCTTACCATCAATTGTCAATTGAGCTCTTATCTGCTCCTTCTTGTACCATCTTAGGAAGTCTTTAAACTCCTCAGTTTTGACAAATTTTTCTTCATTCAAAAATTGTTTTTGATGGATCAATCTTTCATCAACACAGGCCTTAAGAGGCAATTCAACCTTCTCCTCCAAATCAAGCTTTTTCTTCTTGCCTTCCCTAATCAATTTCCTTAGGTTATGATCATATAACCTATTCCCAGGCACTAGGTTTCTATCCTTATACTTTTTCTTATCTTTTCCCTCAACTAAAGGCTGACCTATTTCTACTTTCTGCCTCTTAGCAGTAGGCTCTTCTATCTCATCAGGTTGTGTCACCACTGTCAAATCAACAATGTGGCCCTCTGTTCCCTAGAGTTGTGGCACTTGAGCAATATTTTGCTATGGTGGAACATATCTAGTAGGACTTGCATAATCACTTTCACTACTACTATCATATTTGGACTCTGAGTGATCTGGCCCTTGGGCACCTTTCTTGTCAAGAACAGTCTCAAGTTGTTTAGTAAGCACATAATAATTGTCTATCATGGCCTTATTCTTATCAAAATATGGGAGATCAGGGTAAAAACCCCCAAAAGCCATCCCATTTCTCTTGATTTGTCTTTCAAGATTTAGCAGCTCCTGAATCCTTATTCTTCTTGTCTGAATCTCATCTTCATCCAAAATGTTCCTTGTTGCATCTTCCTTTATGCATTCACAGTGGACATTGGTATTAGGGATTGTAGGAGTATACAATTTTCTCACCCCTGCCAAGAAGCCTTCTGGGTCAATATATCTATAAGGAGCTGCCCCCATTCTGCACCCTTCCAACCACTAGCCCACTACATCAATAGCACCTTTACCAATTGTAAAATTAAAAATTCTAAACTGTCTAAGGGTCAAAGTCCCCTTCTTGTGTGGTGAAAAATGCTCATTGTATGTTAACAATAGCTGCCATATAAACTCCATTGTAGCCACTCTTGCTGGTACATAGTAAGGTAAGAGATGAGGTGGGTGAATACACCCATATACCCGGATGATAGTATAATTATCTTTCAAGAAGAAATCACCCCAATTATGTTTTCCCTCCCACTTATCAGTGTAGTCACATGGCCTTAGCAGTTGCATAATCTTTAGTGGGACCCTTGTCCTGTTGATGCCCAAACTTTGTATTATTGGATATATAATCCAATTCTAGAAAGCACAATAATCACAGTCCTTAGATGTGTAATTTCAAACCCTCACCCAAAATTGGATAGGATTAGGTCCTTCCTGGTAAAACCTCTGAGGGGACAAATTACTCGCATCCATGATTACGAAATTAAAGTGCAACAGGAGATGCATGAGGATGGAGTAGTGTAAGAACTTGGGCTCCGTATCCTTTGGATCCTTCATCTTCTTCTGAGTTGCAATGAAACCCTCATGAATCTAATTAATGATATGATGTATGTAATCATAACTAGTGTTAGAATGCACCTCCTGTAGATCCAGCACCACCATCAAAATGCCAGCATTGATCTTCTCTACTTCCCCATCTATCCCTAGCACTCTACATAGGGCATAGGCGATATACTTAATGTAGAAGTGTAAATCCTTATAGTAATATGGCCTTGTCCCTGACATAGGATCTAAATACTTTCTCACCTCCTTCAGCATATGTTTCTGCAACTGTCCTCTAGCAATACCAAGCTCTAAATTATATCTCTTTTCCTACTTTGTCATGTCAATTCTGGTAGGCATAGTGCTATATAAGCCAAAAGCTTGCATGAATGAATTTTTGTTAAGGATCAGCAGGGCAGTGCCATCATTCCTTTTAATTGTTTTGGAAAAAACATCATAATGGCTGGCAAGATCTAGGAACAAATCTACATCTATGTAGACATCAAGAATAATTAATCTAGCTAAACCACAAGTCCAAGGGTTTGACACTGGGATAGCTTTATCAGAATTCTTGTAGAAATAAGTAAAAAGTGAAAAACCTGTTGTTCCTGGAGCATCAGCATCTCGTATATCATGATAATCATCTATGAGCACATTGGCATTTGCTATTTTGTTTTGAGTTTAACCAAGAAGCAATCTGAGGAATTCATCAGAATAATTTGGTTTTTCCTTTGCCTCCTCTTCTACCTTTTCACTTCCACCACTGGTCGAAGCTACACTAACCGCTCTGCTCATGTTTACCATGCTTGAATCTCTTCTTCTTTACCGATACTGAAACAAATCTATCTCTGAGATTCACTTACTCCCCTATGCACAATTCTTGGGAAATAATGACTTTTAAGCAACAGAAAACTCTTTAATTCTCTGATTTTTCTCTCTTTCAGAATACTTAGCTCTTCTTCATTTTGAAATTCTAAAAGAAAGATGAATGAAAATGAATACACAATCAGCCCGTTATAGTAACCATTCAAAGTACATGGCTCATAATTTGGAAAACATCAATTCTCTCATTAATTCAACGTACTACGAAATTGATTGAAAACCTAGCCATAGTTCCATGAGCGTGACAGGAAATCAAATTCATAAAACTGAACCCTCAGAAAAACCTTATAGAATTCAAATGAGATGACATGTCTTCATGTGATTGGCTCACTGTCATACATCTTAGCTACCCCTTTTTGCATAGTAATCAAAATCTAAGCCTGTCATTGGACGATGAGTGACTCACATTGTCATATCAAATACTGCCGCCTTTTCTTAATATTTGGTATCTGGCGACCATACAACTGCATACAATTTCTCTGTCACTGACCACAGTCTTTAACCCATGATTTTTCTGGAGACTCGTCGACTATACAACTTTCCTTACCTTTGTTAACCAAAGTTATCATCTGGCGATCACGCGACAATGAAGAAATCAAAGTTGCAAATGGTTAGCATTAACTCACATTATTTTCGGAGACTACACGACTAACTGTCACTTTTATCTTTCACGATTATCTCTCAGTTGCTAAATGTTTTCTTTCCTTTGCAAGACCCCGTGACTACCCTTAGTCACTCGATCGCAAAATACAAATGTTAAGTGTCAAAACCTTTTGAGACAATGTGACAGGTACTTTGCCATTTACTTCATCTGATGACTTCGTGACATACCCTTAGCTCTAAGTCGTGAGTACTTTTCCTTTTCGACTCTCTTATTCTCAGACTTGGCAACCATTGTAGGATTTATTTAATCACTTCACCTGATGGCTCCCACCAAATCACCAAGTAATCCATTATACCCTTAAAATATTCAAAGACTATGCAACAAACAGAAGCCCTTACTTTGTCTCATAGTCACTAAATGTTTTCTTTCCTTCTGGTGACCATGAGATAAGTCCTTGAAATCCACTTACCTTTTGACACATGTCTCATTGATCATTTTTTTCTACATTGCATAACAAGAAGCTTAGTCATCTCCTGAATCTGGCGACAACCCGACTATGCTTTTACCTCAAACCACATATGGTTAGTCACAAAGTCTCGGAAACTTTCACTTTACTGGCATCCTTTCTAGAGACCATGTGACTAAAGCTTTGCACAACTTACTTAACCTCAAACCCATCTAGCGATTATGTGACATAAAGAGATTGGGATGTCTTGTGACAAACCCTTAGCTGCTGATAATTTCCTGCGACATCACGACCTATCTGTGGGTCCCTTCATATACTGCTGACCTGTTCACTGATCCCGCGACTACGTGATACAAACTAAATCACAAATTTCAGAAATGCCAAAGGAATATTGTAATTTTGAGTGAGACTACATGACACAAGCTAATCGCCAAGTCTGGAAGAAAAAAGGAATATGCCATTCAAGTTATGCGACTAGGTGATCAGAATGTAAGACATGACTTAAGTGAATCAAAAAGTAACAGCAAAACATAAGCGATAAACACCTTAGGGTTTCTTTTCAATTTGGAACACCAAACAAGACCTAGGGTTTCAAGGTTGGTGTATAGAACCCTAGGGTTTAGCTCCCAAGCCCTAGAATTTTTGCAGAATGGTCACGGTTAACAAGTTTTGTTTCTTTTCCCCTAAACACTAACGGTCTCCTAGCAGTCCAGTTATGTTTTGTCTTGTCGCAAAGTCGCAGAGCCCAGCAGAGAACAGAAAATAGTGAATCGCCAACTCGCGAGCTAGCCAGCAGTTAAGTTCTTAAGTGAGTGAGTGAGCGACGATGAGCTCATCGCACAGTCACAGGCGGTTAGCAGTTCAGTGAAGGCAGTGCGTGAAAACGTGATGATAAGGTATCGCATGCCTGCGAGGTGATGGACGGTTAGTGCAAAACTATCGCGACAAGGTGATGATAGTTAATCACACAGTCGGTAGTCTATCAGCGGTTAGTATGAAACTGGCGTGACAATGCAACAAGCACTTAATCGCTCAGTCACAAGGAAAAATATCAGCTCATTTCAGACCGTGCGGGTATGCGACGAGTGCTCATCGCTCAGTCACAGATGAAAACATCAGCTTGTTTCAAGCATGGTGAGTGCGCGACAAGAGCTCATCGCTCAGTCGCTGAGTAATTATCAGCTCGAGTTTAAGTGGTGTGAGTGCACGACCACGGTGCAGCGCAAGGTCACAGAGGAATTGTCAAACCGTTTCAAAGTGCGGCGAGTGTGCGACGAGCATTGTATCGCTCAGTTACAGAGAACATGTCAGCTCGTCTATAAGAGACGCGAGTGCACGACTTCAATACATCACAGACTCGCAAAGCAAGTAGCAGCTCATGAAAAAGAGGTGCGGGCGCACGACAAGGAGATATCGCTCAGTCGAAGAGTAAATGACAGCTTGGGTCAAGGCATTGTGGGAGTGCGACAAGCATGTTATCACTCAGTCATGGATCAAAACATATAGAGTAATTCTAACTCGTGACTATGCGATGAATAACAGAAATAGTAAAATGATAAAGCATGCTGACATGTCAACAGGAGAAAGAGTTAACCACCAAAATAGAAAGGGAATGACACAGATGAAAAGCACTGTCCACAGTGAAGGCCATGCAGATAAATTTGATGATAGTTTGCAGAAGAAAATGAAGAACACAGACAGCTGGAATTCTCAGGAGGACAGGTAATCGAAAGGGTTACAAATTCAAGAAGAGGCCGAAGATAAAACAGAGGAAGAGAATATGTAAAAAGGAGTTAGTTAGTTAGAGAGAGAGTTTCTATTTTGTCAGAGACAGAATAGACTAGCAGAGAATATTGTAATCTTCTGGTGTTTAATAAAAAGAAGTTTCCTATATTTTGTGTGTTCTTTTGTTCTGAGTAGACTTCTGTAAAGTAGGATTTTGTTTTAGTTTAGTCTCATGGATGCTTCTTGACTCTGATAATCCATTCTATGAATTGTGATAGTCAAGAAGCATCCTTCATGTATATTATTTTTGTTTCTGTGTTTTTGTTGGACAAGAGGCTAGTCAAGATTGCAGACAAGTCCTAGGCGAGCCAATGGTCCGGCTAGAGAACTTGTAGAAGAGAAAATAGAAGTAGAAAGGTGCATGACTGATTTGATTCAGTTATGAAGAGTAAGATAAGGTGAATAGTAAAGAATTTTGGTGGGTAGGAAACCTAGGAGAGAGGGAATAGATAAGTCCTTCTGGTTAGGGTCTGAGAATAGCCCTAAGAGACTCAAGTGTGAGTCTAGAGGATCCAGAATTGAGTAGGATCCAAGGTGAGATTCCATAGAAAGAGTAGGAATCTCAGAGAGTAAGGTGACCTCCCCCATCAGATTGGTATCAGAGCCTAGTTAAAGATTTGGGTTTGAAATTTGTAAATGTTTCAAAGTACTGAGGAATCAGTAGGAGAACCAGCCATGGTAACAAATGTAGAATTGGCTAAAGAAGTGAATGAGCAGAAGGAGAGAAATAGACTCCTTGAGGAAACTCTAGAGGTAATGAAAAAAAACTAGAGGATATTGCTGACAAAGTAACTAGAGAAGCAGAAAGTTCCAATAAAGGAAAAGCTATTGCAGAGGAGGATGTTATACTAGAACTAGACCCTCCTATGCCAGAAGAACCATTCTTGAAGGCTATCAAGGCACTAAGTGGAAAAGCATTAGATGGAGTACCAGTACTTGCTGGAAAAATGGATCCTAAACTGGTAATGGAATGGATTGAAGGAATGGAGAATCATTTTGATTGTGAAGGAGTGACTG
>MU227968.1:5888331-5962196 GCA_018584345.1 Thuja plicata | reverse complement strand
TATATATATATATATAGTGTGATTAAATATATATTATATATATAATCTCAATATATATAATATATATTTAATCACACTATATATATATATATATATATATATATATTACTAATATAATAACAAATATATATAAATATATTAATATCAATATTATGCTAATTGCCTGAATGAGACTTGTATTGTATTTTTCTTATATATTTCTCTTCATTCGTTCCAAGATTGGATACATATATATATATATGGGAGACATGTGAATAGATAGACATGTCTCCATGTGGAGACATGTCTCTCTATTCACATGCCTCCTCATGATACGCATACACATTAATTAAATCAGCTTTTGTATACTCAATGCTTAACTCGATACTCATTGAGATTCATTAAACTCAAACGATACAGCAGATACTTGATCGGTATGCAATGTTAATTATAATCGTTGTTAAGTGAATGTTAACCGATACAATTTGGTATCAATACATGATTGATAAAACCGATATTAATCGGTCATCTTTATTAAATGTTATATAATCAAATACATTATACATTGTATATTTATATTGATATATATAATAATATCATTATTATTATATATATTAATATGCATATATATAATGTAGAATAATATAACAATATTATCAATTCAGATATGAATAATATGATGTCATTCGATCAAATCCATTTCAATAGTTAATTTGATTAATAATATGATAATAGATTAATTTATTTTCTTATAATATTATGATCATTTTATCTGATCGAAGCTATAAACATCAACAATTACATTAGTTGAATCAATCTAACTAGGAGAATACATTAATTACATCATGACTTAATATAATGTAAATTAATTGATTAAAAATTAACTACACTATATATTAGGCATTCAACGATAATCTGTAATACAATTAATTGAAAAAAATTTATCCATTATAACATTATAATTAATAATGATAAATATATTAATTAAAATTAATACCCCTATATTAATTAAAATTAATATCCATGTATTAATTAAAAATAATCATCCCACTTATCTAAAAATTAATAATAATTCATTATCTAAACATTAATATACATATTAATTCCAAGTTAAACAAATAACATAAAAAAATAAATTAAATATTAATATTGACTATTTTAATAAAAACTAATATCTTTTAAAAAAAAAAAAAGAATTTAAATAAATTTTAAATAATTTAAAAGTAATAAAAACCAATATATTATGGGGGCCCGCACGGCTCACCCCCCTGCACATTAAGCACATGTGGTGGGGGGCCCACGAGTACCTCCCACTACGCATTGTAGCGCTCAGCCCAAGTGGGGACAGCAGGATATGGTCGCCCACCTTGGAAAGGTGGTGCAAGCCTTGGGGGATGGTGGGGATGGGGTCCCACTTCCCACTAAGTAAAATTTAATATATTTTCTTTTATAAAACTTTCAAACAATTTTTTTTTTATAACTGCGTTTTCTTTTATTTAAAATAATTTTATTTTTTTAAAAAAAGAAAAATTCTGAAAATGGAAAAGGTAAAGGGTTTTGTCGTTTTCCTAATTTTTCCTCTTCTAGGTAAATTATCTTTTTCTTTTCCACTAGTCTTTATTTTTACAGAGACTTAATTTTTTTTTATTCAATTTAATTTTTACAAAGGAACTTTTAAAGGAAGGAATAGATTCTTACTCCTAAATTTATTTATTTATTTCTCCTATAGTTTAGACTATAGCTCAAATTGATTTATTGATTTCTAGGAGTTCTAGGACGAATCTCTTCACAAAATTTTGATAGCATAACGCTACAATGCTAAGTTTATATAAAATGAAAGAAATTCAGATCTAGGGTTTTGTAAATACCTGAAAACATATAAACACTAATAAACCCTTTAAATGCCAAAATAACAAACATACATCCACTCAACATTGAAAACCTCAAATTTACAAAACTGAAAGCACACATAGCAAACGAAACCTACCTTGATTCCAATGCTAGAAACGAAGGAATGTGTCTTTAAAGATGAAATCAAATCTAAAACCCTTCAAGCACAATTCGACCATAGATCTGGAAATTACGAAGATCCAAGCACATACAAGCAAGAAACACTCAAAAAATCCAAAGCAACAAGCAACCACAACAATCCTCAATCCTCCAAAAAAGCAAAAACGCTAAGAGCTCTCCAAATTGCCAAAAACTTGTTATTTTTAGAATGAATAACCAATTGCCCCTAAATAGACTCAAGTTCCCCTAATCATGCAAAGCTTGATGACAACTCCCAAGTCAAACCCTAAAATAACTCAACTTGAAATTGAAAGTAAATCCAAATTAAATAATTAAAGTATTCTTTATTGCTACAACACAACTTTAACTCCTAATATCTAGTTGAGATATTTGAATTTGAAAATACTTTTTCAACACATTCATGCACATGTAATTAATAAAATATTAAATTAAATAGATTAAATATTTATGTCACAATATTACATGCAACCAAATATTTAATTATTTAATTAATCATATAAGTCATTTACTATAGTTTTCAATTAAATACTTAATTAAATCAAAATATTCAAATATTTCAATTTAATTAATTATTTTTAATAAACATAGGATATAATTAAATAATTAATTCAACTATAATCTATTAAATCATTAAACATGGAAAATCACTCAAAATCCAATAAATCACCTGAAAACACATACAAGCAAAACACACATACTCAAGGGAAAGGGTATTCGAGTTCCTATCAACTAGACAAATTCGGATAGGGTAGTCATACTAAAACTCATCCTTGATTAGGATGATTAGGCTTAGGTTAGAGTTTTAGATCTGTATGTTACCTCCCCTCTTTACCATTAAGATGAATATTTATGGGCATGCTCACTCCTGCCAATTCAGGGAAGACGATGCCCTGTACCTACAATCCTGTCATCAAAAGAACACACATGTACACATAGTATAATATCGCAAAAAATGATAGGGATTGGTAAGATGTGTGGATCTTGCAAAGAAAGTAACTATGCCTCTGTCCTCTACCACAATAACACATTAGCAAGTACAACAACATATAAAACAACCATACACATGCAAGTTAGGGGTAAGTATATCATAATCTGAAATCGACATATAATAATCAACATGATAATATCATCACATCTATCTATGCATATGATAAATCCATGATATCATAATCAAATATCATCATCAAATGAAACAATAACAGCTCACATGAAGTGTGGCCTAAAAGAATTTGGCTAATCAACTAAAAACATTGCCTAAAAGAGTACGACAACATAAACTGAAAGCAAAATATGGGTGGGTATTACATCCACCCCCCCAGGATTAGGCTTACTCCTGGAAGCCTAATCAAAATGATAATATCATCACATCTATCTATGCATATGATAAATCCATGACATCATAATCAAATATCATCATCAAATGAAACAATAATAGCTCACATGAAGTGTGGCCTAAAAGAATTCGGCTAATCAACTGAAACCACTGCCTAAAAGAGTATGACAACATAAACTAAAAGAAAAATATGGGTGGGTATTACATCCACCCCCCTAGGATTAGGCTAAAACAATTAGAAATATAACCCCCATAAACATGAAGCATCCTAATGAGTCACATAAGACTCAACGTGTAGATCCCATAGGACCTTTCCCTACTCTCTAACCCAAACTCTGAGGGTCATTCCCCACTACAAGAAACTGAAACCCAGCTGCGGTTCCTCTACCCATAGACTCAATCATAGGAGGATGATAATACAAGGCTACATATACTCCATGAGATCTACCAACATTCCCAACTATAGGTTTGGAAGTCGCAGGTCTCTGTTCAGAAAACTAAGAAGCATGTTGTGGACAATTCACTGTGATATGCTCAAAATGTCCACATGTGAAACAAGCCCCTCTACTACCACCTCCTCTAAATAAAGGTGCACTAGACTTCTAAAAACCATCTCTACTGATAATTTGTTGTGTGCTCTGCACAGCCTAGCTAAACTGATTGTGCCTGGTGCGTGGACCACCTCAAGAATCCCTAGAGCGAGTACCACCGCTCTGACTATGAGGAGGAGACACCTTCTTCTGTGAGTTCTGATTACCCACAAAGGAACTAGGGGGTTCCTTGAGGTTCCCAATCCCTTGAGACTAATTACCTCTAACCCCAAAACTGGATACACCACTTGTAGGAGCACCCGACTGACCTCCATGGCCTAATGCCAAGTTAGCCTCTGCTAGAGTGGCTTTAATAACCATAGCTCTTAGGTCTGTAGGATCAAAGAGCTTTATGTCCCCTACGATGAGGGCACTAAGCCCTCATACAAAGTGTTGTACCATCAATGTTGAGTCCTGGCTATATCCAGCCTACTGCTTGAGCTCATAAAAACAATTCTCGTACTACTCTACTATCAAAGTCAGTTGTCTAAGATTATGAAACTTTTCATCCCTCTTCTACCTCCACTGATCAGATAGGAACCTCTCTCTAAAGTTCTCAAGAAAAAGTTCCCAAGTAATAGTGTCCATACAGAGACCTAGCTTCTCTTCCTCAATCTTCCACCAGATAGCCACAAAATATGTCAACTACATCACAACATATCTCACTTTAGTATTACTACTAAAGGGATGCATCGCAAAAACTCTATCCAAAGCTATCAACCAAGTCTCTGCCTCTAAACCATATTCATGTCTATTGAAAGGGATAGCCTTCCCTCTCATCTTCTCTCTCATGTGGTTGGCTGCCACCACTGCGGGGTCCACTATAACTATCCTCCCATGAGGGCTCCTAGATCTCTCCCTCTATCTCTCCTCTCTCTAAGAGTGGTGGGATGCATCAGCATCTTGATTCTCTCTCCTCTAATCACCCTTATCCTGATGTTGACTGCTCTCCTGCCTGACACTTGTGGAGGAGCTAGCCTACAAACCTCCCCCACAGGTACCAGACCTACCTCTACCACGGCCTCTAGCTACTCTTGTCTCAGGCATAATTCCTGAAACAAATAGAGATAAATACAAATCTCACCACATAGCTTGAAACATAAACTAAAGAGTGAATAAACCATAAAGAAATAATCTGAAAACAAATGTGTTGTATGTCTATGTTTTAGTTTTAAGTTCAAGCTAGACACAACCTAATGGGTATACAATTCCCAGAGTTCCTAGTGTAGAAAATAGTGCTTTGATACCAAATCTTCTGCCCAACTAGGGAACCCAAGAGAGATTAACCTGGAACATGATACTATGTGTGCTGAATAAATTTTTTTTTAAAGTTAACATAAAGGGACATACATTAATGTGGAAGCAATTACCATTTATACACATGTCTTACACTCACATAGATTACACAACTCAAGGGTTCCATGACGTTGAATTACATAAATCAAAACGCAACTAACAATATAACAAAAGATTCCATCTAATTAAGTATAATAAATACAACTTACATAATCATAATTACAACCCTCATGGATAACCATGAAACCACCATAAACTCACATCCACTGCACATGTCATAGGGTATGTGGTAATCACTCTAATCTACTTAATATACAATATCCAGATTAGGTATCACATGCGATACTCTAATACAAGATTTACAATAATGAAATTACATAATAAATGATGAAGATACATAAAGAGCTCATCCGCAAAAAACCATCAAGCACTTGGTACAAGGATGTCGAATCTCAATGGGTAAAGAATCACTAACACCTATATGTGTGGAACTACAAAGGTCCACCCCACCATGCTGAGGAGATAACAACATACCCCACTTGGATATCCAAAACCAATAAGGAAATAACCACTAAGCAAGGGATCCTAAAATCTCTGTAATCCAGGTGTACCATAACTCATAAAAGGTAAAACTCACAAATCTAGAGGCAACGAACATACGTAGGAAATCTAGACTGTGTAAAGGAAGGTGTCATCATGTACGTCTAACCCTTAAGTTAAGTCCTAGCAATCTCAATGGATTCTGGCACCTAAGTGACCGTACACAGAGCCAATGACCTCTCAAACTGACAAGGCCACTAACTATGCCAGAACCCGCGCCTCGTAAGGGGGCAAGCATTATCTCATCCTCCATCTCAGTCTTTACTAGCACTCAAGCATGGGTGAGGACACATCTTATTAATTCATTTTAATATCTCTCAATATGTATTTAGTTATCACTTATTAAGAAAACTCTACAATAAGCAATCCAGTAGTCACTTACGGACATGAAACTTATTGCAAGCCACCCCCTACTACACATCTAGGTAACCTACCCTAGGCTCACAGATCCTAACTGATTTAGCATAGGTTGCAACCCACAAGTATACCCCAAATCTAGTATCCCACACAATCAGGAACGGTCACATATAGGTACACAATTAGATAACAAGATCAAAGGGGTCAACATGGTCAGTTTAGGGTAATAACATGAACACACACACCATATAATAACAGAAATGATAAACACTTCCCCCTGGCCTCTGTATACATCCTAGGTCATCTAATGCCCCCAAAATAACGCACATAAGCAAACGAGAACCATGAGGAAACATGGAATGAAAACGTCCTAAAGAACATGAAAAATGAACATACATGGATAATATTTTCATCTATCTAAACCACCCGCATGCATAAAATAACCTCATTTAACGTCCATTAATAAATCCAATATTACAATTTAATCCAACATAATTAATGTCATAGAAATTAAACCCATTCAAACTACCCCTAGCATCTAAATGGACTAATTAAAATAACCATTACATTAGTTGAATCAATCTAACTAGGAGAATACATTAATTACATCATGACTTAATATAATGTAAATTAATTGATTAAAAATTAACTACACTATATATTAGTCATTCAACGATAATCCCTAATACAATTAATTAGAAAATTTGTATCCATTATAATATTATAATTAATAATGATAAATATATTAATTAAAATTAATACCCCTATATTAATTAAAATTAATATCCATGTATTAATTAAAAATAATCATCTCACTTATCTAAAAATTAATAATAATTCATTATCTAAACATTAATATACATATTAATTCCAAGTTAAACAAATAACATAAAAAATAAATTAAATATTAATATTAACTATTTTAATAAAAACTAATATTTAAAAAAAAATGAATTTAAATAAATTTTAAATAATTTAAAAATAATAAAAACCAATATACTATGGGGGGGCATGCACGGCTCACCCCCCTGCACATTAAGCGCATGTGGTGGGGGGGCCACGAGTACCTCCCCCTACGCATTGCAGCGCTCTGCCCAAGTGGGGACAGTAGGATACGGTCGCCCACCTTGGAAAGGTGGCGCAGGCCTTGGGGGATGATGGGGATGGGGTCCCACCTCCTACTAAGTAAAATTTAATATATATTTTTTATATAAAACTTTCAAACAAATTTTTTCTTTATAACTGCTTTTTCTTTTATTTAAAACAAGTTTATTTTTTTTTAAAAAGAAAAATTCCAAAAACGGAAAAGGTAAAGGGTTTTGTCCTTTTCCTAATTTTTCCTCTTCTGGGTAAATTATTTTTTTCTTTTCCACCAGTCTGTATTTTTACTGAGACTTAATTTTTTTATTTTATTTAATTTTTACAAAGGAACTTTCAAAGGAAGGAATAGATTCTTATTCCTAAATTTATTTATTTATTTCTCCTATAGTTTAGACTATAGCTCAAATTGATTTCTACGAGTTCTAGGATGAATCTCTTCACAAAATTTTGACAGCATAATGGTACAATGCTAATTTTATATAAAATGGAAGAAATTTAGATCTAGGGTTTTGTAAATACTCAAAAACATATAAACACTAATAAACCCTTTAAATGCCAAAATAACAAACATGCATCGACTCAACATTGAAAATCTCAGATTTACAAAACTGAAACCACACATAGCAAATGAAACCTACCTTGATTCCAATGCTAGAAATGGAGGAATGTGTCTTTAAAGATGAAAGAAAATCTGAAACCCTTCAAGCACAATTCGACCACAGATCTGGAAACTATGAAGATCAAAGCACATACAAGCAAGAAACACCCGAAAACTCTAAAGAAACAAGCAACCACAACAATCATCAATCCTCCAAAAATGCAAAAACACCAAGAGCTCTCCAAATTGCCAAAAACCTGTTATTTTAAGAATGAATGACCAATTCCCCCTAAAGAGATTCAAGTTCCCCTAATCATGCAAAGCTTGATGACAACTCCCAAGTCAAACCCTAAAATAACTCAACTTGAAATTGAAAGTAAATCCAAATTAAATAATTAAAATATTCTTTATTGCCACAACTCAACTTTAACTCCTAATATCTAGTTGAGATATTTAAATTTGAAAATAATTTTTCAACACATTCATGCACATGTAATTAATAAAATATTAATTTAAATAGATTAAATATTTATGTCTCAATATTACATGCAACCAAATATTTAATTATTTAACTAATCATATAAGCACATTTACTATAGTTTTCAATTAAATACTTAATTAAATCAAAATATTTAAATATTTTAATTTAATTAATTATTTCAAATAAACATAGGATATAATTAAATAATTAATTCAACTATAATCTATTAAATCAATAAACATGGAAAATACTCAAAACCCAATAAATCACTTGAAAACACATACAAGCAAAACACACATACTCAGGGGAAAGGGTATTCGAATTCCTATCAACTAGATAAATCTGGATAGGGTAGTCATACTGAAACTCATCCTACATTAGGATGTTTAGGCGTAGGGAAGAGTTTCAGATCTGTATGTTACCTCCCCTCTTTACCATTGAGATGAATATTTATGGGCACGCTCACTCCTACCAATTCAAGGAAGACAATGCCCTGTACCTAGAATCCTATCATCAAAAGAACACGCATGTACACATAGTATAATATCGCAAACAATGATAGGGATCAGTTGGACATGTGGATCTCAGAAAGCAAGTAACTACACCTCCATCCTCTACCACAGCAACACATTAGCAAGTACCTCAACATATATAATAACCATACACATGCAAGTATGGGGTAAGTATATCATAATCTGAAATCAACATATAATAATCAACATGATAATATCATCACATCTATCTATGCATATGATAAATCTATGACATCATAATCAAATATCACCATCAAATGAAACAATAACAGCTCACATGAAGTGTGGCCTAAAAGAATTTGGCCAATCAACTAAAACCACTGCCTAAAAGAGTACGACAACATAAACTAAAAGAAAAATATGGGTGGGTATTACAAGAACTCCATATTACTTTCCTCAGTGTTAAGGAGGATGGAAGTATCATCAAAAAACTGGATGTTAGATACCTCTTGTCCATTAAGAAGGGAGATGCCCTTTACTTGGGGAGACATGGTGTCATCCCTAAGTAGGTAGTGGAGAGAGTCTGCAGCTATAACAAATAAGGAGGGATCAAGACGAAAACCTTGTTTGATGGACCTAGGGAGTTCAAAGAATTTGGATCTGTGTCCATTAACTTCTACTGCTTCCATTGCATCTTTCAGTAAGGTGGAGACCATATTGCAGAAGGAGGGAGGAAAACCTAGGCTCTGCAGCATGAGGAGGATAAATTTCCATTCAATATGGTCGTAGTCTTTCTCATAGTCAATAAGGAGCATGGCACTCTATTTCCTTGAATATTTGGCCCAGTCCATTGCCTCCCAACAGATGACCAGATTCTCTAGAATATATCTATCCTTGACAAATCTTGTTTGAGTATTGTTGATAACTTTAGGGAGGATTGTGGCAATCCTGAGGGAAAGGGTTTTGGCCAAGATCTTATACCCTACATTAAGTAGGGTGATAGGTCTCCAATTTATGATTAGGAGTCTATTTCCTTCTTTGGGAATTAGCTTAATCAGGCCAGCATTCAGTGTAGGGCCAAGGGATCCTGTACATATGGCCTCTTGGAAGACTTTATAAAGATTATTACTCACCCATTCAATATTGTACTTGAACAATTCTATTGGAAGCCCATCAAGACCAGGTTCTTTATCATTAGCCATACTTTGGATGGCATTTTGTATCTCCTCTATAGAAAGTTCTCTCCCAATACTGATAGCATCTTCCTTAGATATTTTCTTGGGTATGATTCCATGTAGTTTCTACATGGCTGAGTCCATAGCATCATTCCTTTCTATGGTGAATAGGTTGCTATAGAACTTGGATAAGGAATCTAGAATCCCTTCATGTGATGTAATATTGATACCTTGGTCATTGATACAAACAATCTTGTCCCTTGCCTCCTTTTTCCTAAGGGGTTGGAAGAAAAATTTAGATCCCCTATCCCCAAGATTGATCTAGGTAATCCTGGCTCTGAGCTTAGCACCTCTGGTTCTATAAATTTGCAGTTTCTTATGGTAATCTCTGCATCTCATCACTTTATCCAGTAGTCTTGGATCAGAGGGATTATTCTGAATCTATTGCTTGGCTTCTTGCAACTCCTCTACAAGTCTAAATTCTTTGTCTCTAGCATCTTTGCCCTTCTTTTTGCCAACAATATTGAGCATCTTCTTCCAGGAGAGTGTGGTAAGATTCCATCTATCTGCCTCTGAGTCATGATGCACCACATCCTCATTATACTAGGCTATGATCCTAATGGCAGCCTTGACATCATCATCTTTAAGGAGGGAAGAGTTGAGAAAAAATCCCATTTTCCTCAAGGGTGAGGTACTCTTGGATGGAATAAGGAGGATGCATGAGTGTATAGGGTGGTGATTTGAGAGGGTGTAGGCGATAACCTTCACACAATTATCCCTTGGAGTAGGAGGGAAAGTAAAAATCCGTTTGTTCATGTAGAACCTATCCAGTCTAGAGTATATCCTCCTATCACCTTTTTGAAAGTTAGACCATGTAAACCACACACCTTTTGGGTCTCTTTTTTTCCCACAAGGGGGTCAAAAAGATTGAGTTTAGAGATCAATTTGTTCTAGAAAACTGGTTCATTATCTTTCCATTTGATTCTCTGACCACCAGCTTTGTCCTAGACTCTTTCAACCATGTTAAAGTCTCCTGCAATGATCCAAGGTATACCATCAAACTATGAGATCCACTTCCATAGTTTCATCCTATCATGGTGGTCATTAGGGGCATAAACCGAGAAAATTCCAAGGATTTTTTCTTTAAATTTGAATGAGACCCAAATAGCCCTATTGCATGGGGAGATGCCCCATCCTTGGATCAGCTTCCTCCATTTTATTCCAACTAGGACAGAGGTTCCTCCTTTGCCTCTCTAATGTTTAGAGGAGAATGCAGTGGTATCCTTCCAGATGCATTTAAGTGCAATATCTAGGGTAAATCCAACTACCTTAACTTCTTGGAGCATGAGGATATCAATTTCTTTATGCAAATACAGAGACCTCTTGACTACATATTTCCTGTCAGGGGACTCTTGTCCTCTAACATTCCAGGATGGACAATTGATAGACATAGCATACTATTTATCTGTGTCCATGGGAGTCTTGAAACTCTTGAAACATTGGGGTATGTTGTTCTTAGGGTGCTTGAATGGTTTGGGATTGCCATTCAATAGCGAGGGTCTTCCCCTTTTCTTCTTGAGAGAGTTTCCACTTGAGGCTATTAGAGAGGCTTTCTTATCTATCTCACCATCCACTTTCCTACCTTTTTCTGGTTCTGAGATAAAGATGAAGTTTGATCTGCAAGATTCCTTAGTCTCCATAGTCTCCCTCATGATTTCTTCATCTTCCAATTCAGAAATCTCCTTTTGCCCACCCTCCATTCTAATTGTATATGTTTCCATGGTGGTTATTGTAACCACCTGAATTTGGTTTGTTCTAACTATGGACCCTATTTTCCCTAAGTGTGATCATACCCCCAATTATGTCCAAACGACCCTGCGGCTTGGAATAAATCTTTAATCAATTTAATATCCTAGGTGATTTTTATCACTGAATTATATTAACTATTATAGCCATATGATTTAAATCAATTCAAAACCAATTAAATCAAAACAAATTCAAATATGGCTATAGTATATAATTATAAAGGAATTAAATAAATCCCTAAATCAATTACCCACTTGCAATTAACCCATTCCCCTAGCCTATTTAATTTAATTAAAATGGCTATAATCCTCTTAATTATTAAAAAGCAATAAAACGCTTAAATAATTAAATTCCTATATTTTTAAATGAATTAAATAAGTTTAATTCATTTAATTAATATTCCCTTAAACCCTAACCTAACCTATCTCAACCACTTCTACCCTGGGTTCTAACCCATCTCAACCCATTCCACCCTTGCTAATCTAATCCTAATTCTAATTCTAACCCTAACCCACCTCATAATGTTGTCACATTCCATTAAGGAATGATTAAAAACTCAACCTACTTGAGAAAGTCCACTTTCTCAAGCATGACTTTCCTAAGGGACCAACTTGCCAAGTTGAGTCTTACACCCTTCCCATGCTTCTTTAAGGCATTCATTAATGCCTCATTAATGAAGATACCTTAAGCCCATGTCTCCTCCATGCCTCATTAATGCCCAAGGCATTAATGGCTCTAACACCACTATTAATGAGTCCCTCGACTCATTAATATGCCTTGTATCCCGTCTCTCTCTCTCTCTTATTCTTCTATAAATAGTAGGCATTTTGGAGCACAAAGAAGCCTTCATCTCACATTGTAAATGCATTGTTATGCTATTGGAATAGATTAAATCTCATATTTCATTTCATATTTTATGCTTATGCATTGTTAGAATGTCCATTTTTAGATTAATATGCATTGTTCATTAAATAATAGTTTGTTTTTAATCAAATATTTCATGCTAGGTTGTTTATGTCACTGGTATTTAGCATAAATTTGAGGGCTTTTATGTTATTTTCTACACTCATCCTAGTTAGAAAGCAATAAGTCAAAGTTATGGTTTATATGCTTATTAACCCTTGTTTCTCACTAACAGAATGACTTATTGAAGTGTTGTGTTGCAGATTACAAGTGCACAAATATACACACACATTTATGGCACCCACTATGGGGCACAATTTCCAACTTGGCCTCATTTTATATCACTTTTTCACTAATTTGCATGCCCAAAATTCTGTTATAGGCTCATTTTTTATCATTCTGGATCGCATACAAGATATGCCATCACAACACGGTAAACAAGGCTTGCATCCAAGATTTCCTAGATCACATGTAGTTCAGTCTCGCATCTGGGGAGCATACTATCACATCTGGTAAGAAATCTCACATATAGTATGTTGTATCGCATTCAGTGATTTTTTAGGCTCGCATCTGGTTGGAAAGTTTACACACTTTGTTTGCCTATCTCTAACATTTTGACAAGTTGTGTTTTTGATGTCTTGCAGCCTAACATGTGTTTGCAAGTCATTCTTAAGGGTTTTTATGGGAGTTAACATAAATAGATACTAACTTGGTTTTTCAGGTTACCCCAACCCCCATCTTGACTTCCATTTACTTGCTTTCAAAATTTAAGATACATATTCCAATCTATCACTAAACTAGAGGATTATGCTCTTTTCCTTTTAAGGAAAATAAAAAACTCACACATCAGTTTATGGGTTGAATGGAATTTGGAGGTAAATGAACAAGCAATCTCACAGTTTAATTTCATTTGGGATCAATAAATGAACAATACAAATCACTAAATCTTGTGGTTTAATGAACAACTACATCGTATAATTTCTTTTGGGATAAGAAAATGGACAATCAAAGCACTAAATATGTGCGATCAAAGAATAAGTTCAATCATTTAAATCAATTTGTCTCAGTAATTGGACAAGCAACTCACTAAAAATAGTGGCTAATTGAACAAGGCAAAATTTCCTTTTCAAGCAATCCTGTTTTTCTTAAATAGGAAAAAACTAAATCAAGCTCAACATAGCTTGAAGGAATGAACTTTTCTTTATGTGTTTTGGGAGAAAACAGTTTAGATTAGGAGAGTATGCTCTTCTTCAGAAGAAGAATCAAAAATCCAGACATCCAAAGCTCGCCAATCCTTGGTACTCATATTTAAATAGTAGAGGCCATGTCGGTTGAGGAAAAAATCTCCCGGGAACGACCCAAGTGAGGACAGGTTTTATGCCAACCCTTCGAAATCACTATAAATAGTTGCTTCCTCATAGGCTAAAGCCTGGAAGATAGAGCCAGTTTTGTTCATGAAATTTTAAAATCGTTCCTTGAACATATCTGGGTATATGTAGAGCAGAGCTGCTTGAATCTTGCTTGCGAGACTACATATATTCGGGTACTCATAGGGCTATACACCTAAATTTTGCCTTGTGTAATTCTATAGGGGATGGTTTCAAATGGATTTCCTAGTAATCTACAACAACTTCAACTAAAAGAATTCTTGATTCATCCCCGAAAGGGTGATAATCTTTGTGCAAGGCAAAAAGTAATTTCCCCAAGACACTCGTCATATTGTGCCCTCACTTGCATTTGGAGTCGGCTAATATAGCATCATGACTGGAGCCATTGCATACTTGGTGATGGCTATATTCTGATTAGCATTTGAGTGTGTACCTAAGTCAACAAGCAAATATTTTCATCCTCCACCTAGAGAATAGGAAAATATGAGTGTTTGTTTCACCCTCCTAATAATGAAAAACTGTTTGACATGTTCAAAAGATCATTAAAAAGATAAGCTCCTTAAAACAATCAACAAGTTTCAAACCCTGGAGTACAAGTGTTTTTCACACATTACGACACCTCCTAACGCAATCTAGAAATAAGCAACTTCATACAGTTCGAAAACAAACATTTTAGAACTGACCAAAATTGACAAAAATATCATAAGATCATATCACAGATTTCCCAAGTTACATGCAGTATTTAGGATCACATTCGGTATACTGGCTCGCATTTGGTCAGCACATAGTCGCATCCAGATTCTAGGCTCGCATCTAGTGTCATCAAAGGCTCCTATCTGGGGGCTCGCATTCAGGATAGAGGGTACTTGTAGACATTTTTCCTAGAAAGTCTCAGTTGATTAGGATACCCTTTTGGCTCTTTAGCTGGTTCTTGTTGTCTCTTATGGTCTCCCTATTGAAATTCCAAATCTCTTTCAAAATGTCTACCTTGTCTGCTTAGTCAGTCTTTCATGATCAGTTCAATACGTGTGGTCTACCCACTTTCTACCAACAACTGTGTTCCTAGCTCACTATCAGGGCATTCTAACCCTCTAACGCTGGAATTATTTACATCCACCAACAAAAAATAGTTACCTTTACCTAGACACGCCCACTTGAACAATCTAAAACTCTCACTTGCACTATTGTGAAATGTTGACAAAAGTTGAGGAAACAACTTTATGCTTAACACAAGACACAACAAGTAGACATCTAAAGGATCGAAAGTGCCTCCTAAAACACCAAACTTTCAAGGAGAAACTTCTCGTAGTTCCCTTCTTGATCTAGATTCCCCTCAAATAGATAGCGACACTCACAGATGGAGTGAGGCTTTTGAGGATTATAATGATGGAAAACACCAAAAACCTGAAGACAGGGATGAGGAAGAAGGACCCAAGTTTGAACATGATCCATTTGGATCAGATAGTGAAGGGGAGATCCTTGAAGATGAGTATGAAAAACTCAAATAGAGTAAAAGATTCCATAAGATATTAGAATGGATAATTGATGACGATAAAGAAAATTATTTCCTCCATCTAGCATGCACAGGTGTTAAATTATCCAAGGACTATGATGTAGAAAAACTCAAAGAAAATGAGGTACCAAATCTGATATCTATTCTCACCAAACAACTCAATTTAATGCAAATAGAGCTCACGAATCTCAAACAAGAGAAGGAAAAACCTAAAACAAAATAATCTTTGGACACCATTTGTCCATTTCCTTTTGACAAGAGTATCACTATGGTCTCGTTTCCTCCCAACGTGGCAAGACCAAAGTATGAAAAGTACACAGGAGAAATCGACCCAAATGATCATGTGAGGGAATTTTGTGCTCTTAGCATAGAATACATGCATGAACCTACATACCTCATTTGACTATTTCTAGGATGTCTAGGAAGTAATTCCATGGATTGGTTCTCAAAACTAAACCCTAAGGTCAAAACATTCAAGGAGTTAATCCAACAGTTCATCCAACATTACTCCTACAACATCCAACATGACGTAACTATGATGGACCTATGTAACACCAAATAGAAAACTGGAGAATCGTTTACACACTTCCTACAAAGATGGAGGAAGATTTTTGCACAATATTCAAGGGCCATTCCCAAAATAGAGAAGATGGAGATATTCATTAATAATCTAGTACCTAAATTAAACTATACATTGCAAATGCAAGACTATCCAAGCTTCGACAGAATGATAAAAAATGCCCTCTGTATTGAGGAAGTCATGGTCAAAAGGGGAGAGATCACCCTTAGAAATGAAAACAAGACCAACAACTCCAACTACAAGCCTAAATGGTGAAAACAAAATAAAAATTATGTTAATGACGAAGTGGTTGATGCCTCTAACATTAATCCTACTCCTGAGGTATTCAATCTAACTAATGGCATGCAAGCAAGCAAGGATGCTAAAGTAACAACACCCATACCCAAAGCAAACAATGATAATAGCAAGGGTCGGACATGGACATCGAAACCCCAAAGAAAATTCACTCCTTTGGGAGAGCCTCTTGAGACTGTTCTAAAAACACTATTGGATAACAAATTTCTTACAATCCCATATTCCAAACCGCGAGAACAAATGGTCAAACCCAGGTGGTGGGATGATAACTCTTACTGTGTCTTTCACAAAAATAAGGGACACAAAATGAATAATTGCCTCCAGATTAAACATGTCATCCAAGACCTCATTGAAGGAGGTAAGATAAAAGTGGATGGACACACTACCAATGAGGATCATACAACATTCAATAAACCCTTTCCTAATTATGATCAAGGAGAAACATCTAAAGGGAAGAGTAATGAGGTAAACTACACCTATTCCAAAAATGACAATGTGATAAATATGTTAGACATCAAAACCGAATCCATCAATGTGGTCACAATCAAAGGTGCCTCATTCCACTCAAATATTGTAACATGAAGCCAAGCACAGGTTACAATCAAATGAACTCCAAAACTGACATCAACTTCCAAGGTTCCTATTGTAACTATTCCTAAACTAGCATCAAAACACGTGGTTACTATTCCTGGAGAAAAATATGACTTGGTAGACCAATTGCAATGAACCTCTACCAAAATTTCCATTTTTGAGTTACTCAAGATATCCATAGTACATAGGGAAATCCTAGAACAAGCTCTACATGTTGCTAATGTTCCAAAAGATATTGATATAGACAAGTTTCAAGCGATGGTCAATCACATCTCAGTGCCACACTACCTCTCCTTTTCTGAAGAGGATGACAAGTCATTGACACATCCACATAATCAACCCCTCCATATTGAAGTCCTTATTCATAAATCTTGTGTTAGATGCATGTTGATATATGGAGGTGCAAGATTGAATATCTATACATTGGATCTAATCAAGAGACTAGGTCTCTCAGAACAAATAATTGACTCTAGAAGCAAGACAACCATCAAAGCTTATGATGAGAAAGAAAGATCCTCTAGAGGTCTTATTGTTCTACCTATTAGAGTCAGACCAATTGAGAGGAACGTCATATGTCAAGTTATAGATCTACCATTGGCCTACAATATCCTACTAGGGAGACCATGGATTCACAAGATGCAAGCTGTACCATCCACTTACCATCAATGCATAAAATTCCCACATAATGGGGTAGAAGTGATGATTCTTGTAGACGCTAACTACACCTGCAACAATATCAAAGTAGGTATCATGATCCCGCACAACAAAGAGGCTATGGATGCAGATACTCCTGAAACTACCAAGGACCTGGTTATGAACATTTTTAGCAAAACCTTAAAACTTGAAGAAACAGGTATGGGAGAGTACAAGATGGACCTGACTCCCTCACTAACAGAACTTCTGGTATCACCATGATCCTATGGAAAACCTTCATCGACATTCACACCTCTAGCATCCAAAGAGCAAGAAGTACATAAATAAACTGGAATGGTAAAGGAATCCACATCTTCTTCATATAACATAGAAGAATAGGCAGTCTTAGACTGGCTTTACAAAAGAGAACCGGTGGAATCTAAGGTCAAACATGTGAAGATATCCCCAGAATAGTATGGAAAGGGATATGATTTCCTCACACAAATGGGTTACAAAGGAAAGGGACCTCTAAATGACATAGGATGAGGGCTTATTGAACCTATACCCATGGAGTTCTGGAATACCAGAGATAAAACAAGATTGGGTATTAATGCTAAAACTGATAAACCCACTTCAAAAGAGAGTCCACACTCAGATAAAGGGAGTGATGAAATAGATGAACTTGGTCCTATGAAATATTGTTACATGTTGGCGCATAGGACCCCAACTACCAAGGAGAATGCTATGTACCTAGCTTTGAGGTACCACAAGATCTTCACACCCCTTTACTAGCACAACCTCCCATTCAAGAGGTAGGAGACACCATAGCAACAATAACTCAAGAGGTACCCCGAAAATAGGATTTACATCCTAACTAGGGGCAATTGGTCACAATTTGACATGTCATAGATCTACCACACTTTGATCTATAGATGGCTAACTGGGTACATTAGATAACCATTGTTGAATACTTAAACAGATCTGATGATGAAATAACAGACTCTCATGACTATGAATGGGATCGGCTATCTGTCGCCACTGAAGATATTAGAATTGATACAATTCACATGTTTGTTCCTCCCTTAGCTCCTAGTAAATGATCTGACACTCCTCCCAATGATATTTATCCTCCTGAAGAAAAAGAAGAGTTCCTTCCCCCAATCATTGATGGAGACACTGGTGAATACATAAGTCTAGAAGAATTTCATAGGCTACAAGAAAGAAGACTTCTCTTACGGAGAGATGATGATGAGATTTCTACTGACGATTCACTAGATTTTGATCCACATATGACTAAAAATGATTCTTTTAATGATGATCTCACTCTTATTGATCTAAATATCAAATAAATTAACTTAACAGATTGTGTCATGTCGGTTAATGGTCTTGATGCTAACATGATGTTGTCCTTCCCAGAGACTGACTCCCTAACATTGGTACTTCTAGACCTAATTGTTTGGACTGAAATAGATCCTACTCCTATCCTTCACTTTCCCAATGACCACACCCTAGCTTGTTATCTCAGTGCTTGTGAACCTTACCCTTCTTCCACCAAATCAAGGAGCAAGAACATGTCATAGGAGGATATCAGGTTTCTTAGTCAAAAAATAAAAAATAAAAAAATAAAAAATTGGACTGATGGTGAAAACCACTCTTTGGCGGTATTAGATCCCAAAATAGTAAAGAAAAAAGACGTATCCAATGGTGAAAACCTCTCCGAGGCACCAAAGGATGAGACTCTTGATATCCTCCCTGAATACTTTCAAGAAAGGTCCTTAGTGCTAATTGAACCAACACAGCCAGTAAATTTGGGCACTGTTGAGAATCCTCAAATAGTCCACCTTGCACAATCCTTATCAGAAGAGGAGAATACACAGTTCACAGAGTTCATGAAGGAGAAAAAGATTAACTTTTCATGGTCCTATATAGATATGCCAGGACTAGATCCTAATCTAATCATGCACCACTTGTCTATAGCTCCAGGGCTCAAGCTCGTAAAGAAAAAACTTAGAAAGATGCATCCTCATGTTGCACTATTGGTAAAAGCAGAGTAGGAAAAGTTGTTAAATGAAAGATTTATCAGAGTCATTGCATATGTAGGATGGATTTCCAATGCGGTCCCCATGTCTAAATCTGATAAATCTATCAAGATCTATATGGACTTCAGAGACCTGAACAAAGCATGTCTGAAGGATGAATTCCCTCTACCAAACATTGTCATGATTATAGATCTTACAGAAAGATTCCATATGTATTCATTAATGGATGGATTCTCGAGCTATAATCAAATTAAGATCACCCCTGATGATCAAGAGAAAACTACATTTACATGTGCATGGGGTACCTTTTTCTGGAACATCATGCCATTTGGGATAAAGAATGTCGGTGCAACATATCAAAGAGCCATGAAAACAATATTCCATGACATGATGCACAAGAACATGGAGGACTATGTAGATGACACATTGGCTAAATCCAAAGAAAGAGGTACTCACATTGCTGACCTAAGAAATATATTAGATCAAATGGAACAGTTTCAACTCAGACTCAACCCAAAGAAATGTGCCTTTGGGGTCCAATCAGGGAAGCTCCCAAGATTAATTATTTTAGTGAAAGGAATTGAGGTAGACCCCGCTAAAGTTAAATCTATACTCAAAATGGCTCCTCCATGCAACATCAGTCATATGAGAACACTACAAAGAAGACTCTAGTCCATCATGAGATTCATGTCCCAACTTGCAGATAGGGCACAACCCTTTACTAAGTTAATACATAAAGGGGTTACCTTCAACTGGGATGAACACTGTTAAGAAAACTTCATAGAACTGAAAGGATACCTAGCTACTCCTCCTATTCTTATGGTGCCTATTCATGTAAATTCTCTACTCCTGTACATTTCAGCTACAACTGCATCCCTAGGAGTATTGTTGGCACAAGAGGATGAAACCAAGAAAGAAAGAGATATCTACTACATTAGTAGAACACTAGTCACTTATGAGCTCAATTATAGCATTCTTATTAGTTGTCTTTGCATCACAAAAATTAAGACACTACATGCTCTCTCATACCGTGAAGCTCATTGCTAAGATTGATCCTCTAAAGTAACTTTTGAGCAAAATAGCATTAACAGGACGTTTGGAAAAATGGGTCCTGATTCTAAGTGAGTTTGACATTGAATATGTAGAATGGAGAGCTATCAAAGGACAGGTCCTTGTAGATCAATTTGCTGATTCACCACTCCAGGATGATGAACCCTTACTCATTGAATTCCTTGATGAAACAATCATGCATCTCACTAAATATCCATGGAAGATGTACTTTGACGGTTCATTCACTCAACAAGGTTTTGGAGTAGGGGTCCTCTTCATAACTCCTCAAGGTTACAAGATTCCCAAATCTTACAAATTGATGTTTCCATGCATCAACAATATTTTAGAATATGAAGCATTGGTCAATGGCCTTAAGCTAGCTATGGAATGGAATATCATAGAGTTACACATATATGGTGACTCCCAACTAATTATTAATCAATTCAATGAGGAGTATCAAATGAAGGATGAAAAGTTGATGCCCTACAAGCAACTAGTTGATGACCTGAAGTAGTACTTTGTCTTCGTCACCTTCCAGCAGATACCAAGATCAAAGAACAAAGCTACAGATGCTATGGCTACTTTGGCATCCATGTTACAACTGGAAGAACATCAATTCCGCTATGACTTCTTTGTGGGAGAAATATCCTATCCTACCTTTGACACCCCTGAATACCAAGTAATATGTGCTTTGAATACCCCAAACCAATCTTGGTATGCCAATATCGTTGCTTACCTTTCCAACAAAACTATCCCTAATAATCTATCCAGAAATGAGAAAAGATCCCTGATTAGGATTGCATCGCATTACGTCCTCGTAATGAACAACCTATATCGACGTGGTCTTGATGATACACTTCTTCAGTGTTTAGAACATGAAGAGTCCAATCTAGCATTAAAATAAGTCCATGAAGGTGTAGGTGGATCACACTTGAACGACTTTTCATTAGTGAAGAAAATGCTCAGAGTAGGCTATTACTGGCCTACCATGGAGAAAGATGCTATTCAGTTTTCAAAAGCATGTCTTAAATGCCAGACACATGGAAACCTTATCCATGCTCCTACCAGAGAACTTATACCTTTCATAACACATTGGCCATTTCAGCAATGGGCCTTTGACTTGGTTGGACAAATATATCCCAACTCCTCAAATGGACACAAGTTCATCATTACGGCCACCGAGTATTTCACAAAGTGGGTCAAAGCTGTGCCACTAATCAAAGCCACTGGAAAACATGTGGCTATGTTCATTCTAAACTACATTATTTGTAGATATGGGGTACCCTCTTCAATTGTAACAGACAATGGGGGCCAATTTAAAAATCAAGACATTGACAATATTTGTGAACAGTTCCATATCACTCAACATTGCTCCTCAATCTATTATCCTCAAGGTAATGGACAGGCTAAGGCATCCAACAAGAATATTCTCAAAATCCTACACCAAATTGTAAGTAAGTCTGGCAGAGACTGGTGCCTACAACTAAATCTGGCACTATGCGCCTACAAAACAAGCATACGAACACCAACTGGAGCCACGCCATTTGCTCTAGTATATGGCACTGAAGTAGTACTACCCATTAAGGTTGAAATCCCATCTTTGTGAATATATTTACAAGGTCTTGTTACTAATGAGCAGTACCACATAGATAGGGTGAATTCTCTGCACTTGCTAGATGAGCACAGACAACAAGTGTTTGATCACCTCAAAGTATATCAAGCCCGTATGTCCAAAGGCTACAACAAGAAGGTCAAACCATGCAAATTTGTAGTGGGAGATCTCGTCCTCAAAGAGAATCCTAAGAACCAGCACAACAGGGAGCAGAAAGGAAAATTTGAACCTAACTGGCTGGGACCATATGTTATCACTGCCACTTTTGGGACTAGAGTTTATCAAATGTCTACACCTGAGGGAACCATTCTTCCAGATCCTATTAATACTCTACATTTAAAGTGGTTCTATGCTTGATGTTTGGCTAGCAGAGCCTGTACAGCAAAAATTTCTTACAAAATACCAAAAACATTCAAAAAATTGATGCTGAAGAAATCCAAAAATAGTGGAAAATGTCCTACAAAAAGGGTATCCTTGGTGAAAACCTAGTAAAGAGGCGCCTTGATAGTACAAAAACATTCAAAAAAGCAAAAATAGCAAAAAAAAAATTAAAAAGAGAAAAGTGCCTTGATGAGCACCTAGTAAAACAGGCATCTTGGTAGTAAAAAGAAAGAAAAGAATCTTGCCAATTGGTGAAAACCTGGCAATCAGGTGTCACTTGTGTTCTGTGCTCCATCTATCAATGCACTACTGATACTAGGCCTTCATAATTTTACTTGTGCTCATATGTTGACTTCATTTCCTAAATGGCTATCTTATCCTCGCTTGGGATTCATCTACATTTTACATCTTAGGAATAATTCATTCTGAACTAGGGGCATTGTTGCTAGTATGGTAGGTTATGGTTGCTAGGTTTCTTCGGGATGGTTTTCCTTATGAACACAATATTTCTTGATACATGCAAAATGATGTCACTTTTCAAAACAAGGGTGTCTTTTCAAACATCACTTATCTAGATATGACATTTACAGTGATAGCATTCCTATGAGGCTATATTGGATCGCAAACATGAATGGATTATCCTCCCAATGAACAGACATGGAACACGATATTGCTTGTATTCCAATTTTCTAATTGATGAATCTTTACTATGTTTTACATATAAATGAACAAGTACTACTTAAACACATAGTTTGGTATTGGTTTGATTATGATTCTTTCATGTCCTGATGATGTTTTCAACTAGGGGCATCTAAGTAATTATAAATTTTATTTGATTGATTCACCATTGATGATTTGTTATGTCTTCTTAGTTACTCAATGTCGTCTATGCAAAGACAAAGAGTCACAAGGATAGGGGGCATAATGTTTTCTTGATTTTCTATGTATGGTGATTGTTCCAAATGATCCTATAAATTTCACCTAACTTAGATGTTTATGGTAAGAGCTACCACTATGGGTGGATAGCTCCATATATCTTGATCTTCGTTATGTGTAGACTATGGTGAGGTTGAAACAATTTCCTTGTCTATTTTCTGACCCAGATTCTCACTAAGGTATATGAATCATAATGTACCCAAGGATATGAATTTTTAAGGTCATTGTGGGTCCAATATCTTGCCTTAATCAGAATCTAGTATATTAAAGGGAGGGTGACTATTTTTTTATCCTAGCTTCTATGCCTTGATGCCTAAGTCTATTTCTGAAGTTTCAATAAAACATAGTATTCATACTTTCATAATATCAGTGGGTATTAGTGATTTTTGTACTATCAGGTGGTATCCGTTCTGAAAGCATGCCCAATGATGATAAAGAGATATATATTTGCATACCAGTGACAAATTCCTAAGAGTCCACATATAGTTGCATTTAGAGATTCCATGATACATTTATAAAAATAGTAAATGCATAAAGACTTTTTGTGCTCAAGAATGCTTTCTATCTTCTTCTTCTAAACATCAAGTTAATTACATCATCCATATTACTGATATATCTATCGTTGCACATCCATAGCATACATTTTTCATTCATGAAAAGAAGAAACATGAAAACACAAAAATAAAGCATCCATGTATTGCATTTTTACTTTTTCATCCTAAGTACATCCATACATCTATATTGCATGAAAGAAAAAATCAAAAAGACATACATTTTTATTTTCACATAAGTATCATTTAAAACATATTGATATCAGTAATCCAACTAAATCAAAATGATGTCTAAATCTAACTCATCAAAGAGACCAAGATATCATCACATGTGCAAAATACATCTACCACATCTATCAAAGAAAAGGGAACTCATGGCACATGTCAGAATCAAGAAACTGCATCAGATATATATAGCATCATAACATGGTACAGATCAAAATATGGAACAATATGCATAAAGAGTATCAGAGTATCAGTGAGGCCAAATAAATCAGATATACATGTATAAATGTCATATACAAAAAGAAGGGATCTCAGCAAGAACCAGATATACAAGTGTAATCTCAAGATGCACATGTCATATAAAAAGTACAAAATATCAACTCTACCCTGCCCTCTCTCCCTGATCAGGAGGAGGAGGAGGAGGAGGTGGTACAAAAGGAGCTATTGGAGGTGGCATGACCCCCTCTGACTACTGAGTCACTCAAGAAAAGGAAGGTGCTCTCTGACCCTCAGGCACTGCTACATGATATAGGGCATAATAATAAGTGGCCCTTTGCCCCTGATGAACTGTTGTCTGGTCATGTGCATCTCTCTTAGCTCTGAGCATATCACCCTGCCTATCCATCTCTGCTTTCATTCTCTCCAGTTGTATATCCCTATCTACAAGTAAGGCATCTATAGTAGTAACTCAAGCCTCCAACGATGTAATCCTACCTTGGAGCTGCTCTCTCTCCTGCTCACATCTAGACAGAGGATCATCATCTCTACCTATATCTGGCTCTTGGGTGATGTCATGTCCTCTGTCTGGTGGTCTATCCTGTGACCCTTTCCACCTCTGTCACTGCTGCTCTCCTGTAAGCAATGGACTAGTATCTCTCTGAGGAGCCACAAATTTGAATCTCTGGCACCTACCCTGCCCACTGCCACTGGCTCCACCTATATCAATAGCCTCACCACCATCACCCCTATCATCTCCATCATGATCATCATTGGGAGGAGGACGCCTGCCATCTCTACCATCCCTGCTACCATCATGACCTCCATGCCTGCCAAGATCTCTGTCTCTCTGTGCACCTCCCCTACCCTTGGCTGGTCGATCATCAAGATCATAGTCTAAGGGCTCCTCTATGAAAGGAATGATCTCCTCGAGAATAGTGAATCGAGGAAACTGAAGCATCTCAGTAGCATATCCATCAGACACACCTGCATCACCTACATCAGGGTAGAGGTCCCAGTCTAATCCAACCATATCCCAGATCTCCTAGTGTGCCATCTCATACTGTAATCATGCACCCCATAATGATGTCTCATCTCTGGTCTAAGCATATACAGTAATATCCTCTGTCCTACCCTACCAATGACCATACTGTCTCAACACTCTAGCGATCATGAACTGCTCCACAACATATCTGGTCCTGCCTATGAGATATCGGCTCTGACATAAGTAAGGAACCTGTCGTACATTTGAGGTCCACACCTCACAATCTAAATATGGCCGCCAAACGACCTTAGTCATATCATCGAACAAACGGAGCCAATACTCCACCTTGCCCATATGGGGTTGCTAAAGAAGACCCGCATACATATAAACATAGGGCTACTCTGGTGCCCTTTGTCTGTCTACAATCGGTTGTGTCATGGGGATGTGCTCCCAGCCCAGATCTAGAGAATAAGGATCCCAATAGTCATACTCCGTTTATAGTGGTATACTTTCTCATGTAGCTCTCTATACATGTGGGCTAAGATATAGCTACCCCATGCAAATCTATGTTGGTGGGTAACCATCTGCTCTATCATACCTACCCAACTGACCATAAATAGATGTTGACCCCTATTTGGCATCAGGATGCCACCTACCAGACCTGCTAAATGCATAGATAAGTGATCGTAATGATTGACCGTATAGTCCCAAGATAGATATCTCTGGTCAATGGTGTCATCCTAGAAATATCTACGTGCAGCACCAATGGCCATGCTAGCTCTCAACTCAAAAAATATCTCATGCCTGATCATTGGCATGCATAGTATCCGCTAGACGTCCTCTGAAGTCACTGTGATCTCACTAGTCAGAAAATGAAAGGTATTGTGCTTTGAGTGCCATCTCTCGGCAAGAGCAGTCAACAACCCATGATTTACCCCGATCTTGGGTAAACCCATCAAAGAATGTAATCCACATTGGATCATATTAGTCTTCTCATCATTCAATAGCCATCCAGACAATGCCAACACATGACCAGGGTAAGTTCCACAAAATGCAACTACCTCAAACTAGGTCTATTTTGGACAAATACGACAAAATATCAGTATCCTATCTACAAAAAAGAGGCAAGTTCCTAATCAACTAATTAATTCAAAGTTCACGGCACGCAAATGGGTCAAACAGATTAAAATTCTAAGTCTCCTAACTGGATGCAATTCTGAAATAGAAGGGTGTGATCCATTTTACCAGATGCGACCCTGGAAATGTAGGATGTGATGGAGTTTACAGGATGTGATCCTAGATGCCAGGTATGAGCCTAAGCAAATAGGGTATGACATACTGATGAATTTCACCTAAAAAAAAGACAAAAACAACAAAAATAGATGTGATCTAGGGTATCCTGGATATGACGTAGGAATCCAGAAAAAATAGATGCGATCTTGGAAATATCAGATGTGACACAGGATTTGCAGGTTGTGATCTAGAATCCCAGATGTGATTCAAAATTCAAGGGGCTGTAAATGCTACAAATATGCATAAAATTGACATTTGCAAAAATCACAGGGTAGTTTTTCAAGCACTTACGAATGATGGATAGTCGGCTGTGCATTGATGTCGATGGCTCATCTCAAAATGATGCTTCCTAACAGGGACTACCATTTTCTCTTTCGATCTCTCTAAATTACTATGGAGGAAAGTGAAAATGAATAGTGAAATGGTAATTTTTGAGGCTTATATTGGTCTTCTGAGCCATTTAGGAGTTCCAAAACTCCTCCCTGGCATTTACAATTACATTTTTGTTCTCTTTTTTATCAATTGGGAACAAAATTGAAGGTGCCTACAATGTTTTCAGCAGTACAATACCATTCTTATGAAAATTTCAAAAACTACAGATTTGCTTCATTTGTTCCAAACATCGGTCAAAATTGCACATTTTATCATAAATCTTGGTCTGACATCATTTTATCTGTCTCACCACTCATATTTTTCACGTAATTAACTTGGTAATCATGTGTTTATTTTTAAAATACACCATCTTTTCCCACTTCTTCTACTCCATTCTTTCTTGCCCTAACCGCTTCCTGCAAGTGATATTTTCTTTCAACTAAGGGATTTATTCTTTTCCTTCGATTTCATTCCTGAGGGGGCATGATCACACTATCATCAATTAAATTTTTGCTCGAAACAACATTAAAAATGACTTCGTTATCAAACAAACTAGGGGCATAACAGTTTCCTTGACTAAAGTCAGAACTATTGGATAGAAAGCTTTGGTTCTCATAAGCTAGATATCTTGTGTTTCCTCATTTTCAAAAGGTTTTATTAAGATCCTAGCAGCTTCATACTAGATTTTTGGATGACAACCAAGTTCAGAATCAGTATTATCAATCTTTGGACGACAACCAAGTTCAGAATTGGTATATTTAAAATCTTTTATTTGATCTTTGTACAAAAACCAAGCTCAAGATCAATTCTATCAGTTTATTTCGATCAAGTACGAGACTAATCTCATCAACATTCGTTCGACAACCAAGAATGAAAGTCTCAATCTTTTTGAAGTCAAAATCAAAAATTTTCTTTAAATCAATGCGCTGCTCGCACATCAATTCAAAGAGGGGTAAATGTAACCACCTAAATTCAGTCTGTTCCAACTATGGACCCTATTTTCCCTAAGTGTGATCATACCCCCAATTATGTCCAAATGACCCTGTTACTGCTTGGCATAAATATTTAATCAATTTAATATCCTAGGTGATTTTTATAATTGAATTATATTAACTATTATAGCCATATGATTTAAATCAATTCAAAACCAAATAAATCAAAATAAATTCAAACATGGCTATAGTATTTAATTATAAAGGAATTAAATAAATCCCTAAATCAATTACCCACTTGCAATTAACCCATTCCCCTAGCCTATTTAATTTAATAAAAATGGATATAGTCCTCTTAATTATTATAAAGCAATAAAATGCTTAAATAATTAAATTCCTATAGTTTTAAATGAACTAAATAAGTTTAATTCACTTAATTAATATTCCCTTAAACCCCAACCTAACCTATCTCAACCACTTCTACCCTGGGTTCTAACCCATCTCAACCCATTCCACCCTTGCTAATCTAATCCTAATTCTAATTCTAACCCTAACCCACCTCCTAATGTTGTCACATTCCATTAAGGAATGATTAACAACTCAACCCACTTGAGAAAGTCCACTTTCTCAGGCATGACTTTCCTAAGGGACCAACTTTCCAAGTTGAGTCTTACACCCTTCTCGTGCTTCTTAAAGGCTTTCATTAATGCCTCATTAATGAAGATACCTTAAGCCCATGTCTCCTCCATGCCTCATTAATGCCCAAGGTATAATGGCTCTTACACCACCATTAATGAGTCCCTCAACTCATTAATGAGCCTTGTCTCCCCTCTCTCTCTCTTATTCTTCTATAAATAGTAGGCATTTTGGAGCACAAAGAAGCCTTCATCGCACATTGTAAATGCATTGTTATGCTATTGGAATAGATTAAATCTCATATTTCATTTCATAGTTTATGCTTATGCATTGTTAGAATGTCCATTTTTAGATTAATATGCATTGTTCATTGAATAATAGTTTGTTTTTAATCAAATATTTCATGCTAGGTTGTTTATGTCACTAGTATTTAGCATAAATCTAAGGGCTTTTATGTTATTTTCTACACTCATCCTAGTTAGAAAGAAATAAGTCAAAGTTATGGTTTATATGCTTATTAACCCTTGTTTCTCACTAACAAAATGACTTATTGAAGTGTTGAGTTGCAGATAACAGGTGCACAAATATACACACATAGTTATCCCTGGTCCACTCTTCCTCTTTATAACATACTTCCATTGATCGGGGGTGGGAGGGGGAGGTGCAGGGATAAAAACCACAAAGAACTCATTGAGAGTGTCATCCAAGGTGGTAAGGGTCAAATTCTCTTCGTCAAGGTCACCAGCCACCATGTGAATAGGTACACCAGGGATGGAAGGGTGGTCACAAGGAGCATCCTGAATGTTAGGAAGGATTGAGTAAATTTTCCATTTGGGTTTAGGGATTGATCTAATCCTATCTTCCTTTATTTTTATCTTCTCAGTTGCTATTTGTTGAGCATTTTGAGTCCTGTGCAACGGCCTTGGGGACTGAGGGTTAGGCCCCAACCCAAATTCTAGCTCACTAGAAGAAGGAAGGATCTTCATAGCTTCAAGAATCATTTGGGTTTGGCTAGGGGGGCCTTGTCTATCGAATTGGCCCTTGAGCTTGAGGGTTACAGAGATAGTATATGTGTTCTTAATCCAATCAGCATCAGCAACTCTCAAAGTGGAGAGAGGGTTTTGACTAGGAAAAGGTGGGTGGATAGGTTGTGAATTGTTATGGGTCCCTCTAGGAGGAGCATCAAGAGAAGGGTTAGTCTTAGGGGCAGTAGGGTTGTCTCTAGGGGCAATAGAGTTATCAGTTGGAGGAGGAGGATGACTTAATTTTTTAATGATAGGGCAGTCCTATTTTTATGGCCCTCCTTTCTACAGAGATAACAGTTGTTGATGCCACCAAGGAAGGATACAAGGCAATCAATAGGGCAGACACCGAGTTCAAAGTAAAGAGACTCAGGGAAGTCAATGCTATGTTTAAGGGATATAAGAACTCTAATATCTGTGTGTGGGATAAGAACATTGGATTGGTCTATCCTAAGAACCTTGTCGACAGGGTCTAGGGCCTGGGGGATCAAGTTGAGAAAAAAAGGAGGGATATTCTTAATAACAACCTAGTGGGGGCTTGAAAGAGCCAAGACTTCATTATGATAAGTGTCAAGAGACCATGGGATGGCCCTAAATTAATATTGGCCCACTCTCCAGAACTGTTTATCTACTATAGTTTTCTGGGATTTATGGTCTACGAAAAACATAATAAATAAACCCTTTTGCAACATACGATAATATGAAAAATGGAACCCAATATTTTGCACCCAAATCATTTGAAACCAATCATTAAGATAATTCCTAGATGGTACCCTAGTCGCATCGACAGCAGCAAAGAAAATTGTGCAATCTTTAAGCCTAATATTCTCTTGATCTATTGCGATAATCATCTGAGGATTAGCTTTAATGATGAGTTTGGGAGGCGATGGAATCTTACCTACATTTCCTATGGGGTTTTCAGAGGTGGAGGTGATAGTTGAGATGAAGCGGGCACCTTCTGGAAGTGCCCTCTCATTTTGGACGGCCTACTTGAAGGTTCTTATTTGGGGACCCTCTTTCGGTTCTCCATCTTTCTTCTGCAACTTCACTTTCTCACCCTCGGCCGCCGCTAGAGAGATACTTCCTTTGATTGCTGGACAAGTTTGTTGTAATATCCACCCCTTAGTTTTCTTTTTAGTTTTGGTTGTCAAACTCTTTTAGGACTAATTATGTATGTGTAGTTTATTTCAGATGGTTTAGAGGATATTTATGTATCACATTTTAGTATGTTATTGATTCATTTCTTAGAGTGTTATATCTCCTGTTTGCATATGATTTATGGTTATTTCATGATGCTTATGTATATTTTAGGATGTCATTTTGATTATGGTTTTTTAACAATACTGACCCTATATTTTTATGCACATGGATCATTTATATGTTTTGCATTACTATTTGATGTGCTTGATATGGTATGGGATAGAGTCGTAATTACTTGCTTCGGTGAGATCCACACGATAAACTAGTCCCAACAATTGTTTGCTATATTATATACATGTATGCTCATCTTTGTGATGACAGGCTTGCAGGTACTAGGCTACGTCTTCCCTGAATTGACAGGAGTGAGTGTGCCCTATCGCAATATCTCAATGGTAAGAGAGGGGAGATAATATCAGGTCCAAATCCATACCCTAAACCCTTATTTTGTCCTATTGATGGACAAAGAATCTGATTGACTACCCTAGTGTTCAAATCCATCAAGTGACGTGGATTCATGAGCCTATTTGTGTGTGTTGGGTTTCTATTTCAGTTGTTTGTCTGTTTCAGTTGATTATATGTTTAGATGGGTTTTAGGTGATTTAATGATGCTTTTAGCTTGATTTATTTAATAAATTTTCATGGTAAATATTAATGTTAATTATTGCACCTATAATAAGGTTAAAACTTTGATATATGAAATATATGGCTATTTAGTAATTAAATATTAATTAAATGTCTATATTTAATTAATTGATTTAATTATTAAGTCTTTATTTAAATAATTGAGATTTAATAAATATTACATTCAATTAATTGTAATTAATTGTGCATAGTTGAATTATTGAATATCACTTTAAGTTGCATGGTTAATTGATTTATTTAATTGAAATATTATCTCATGCACTTTCAATTTAACACTTTGCTTTGGTATCATAGAATTGAGTTTTTGCATGCTTTAAGTGAAATTGAAAATAAAGAAATTATTTTAATTAATAATTAGATAAATTATATTTCCTTTAGGGTTTTCACTTTTTGAAAACCTAATTGCTGATATTATCTATATCTTTGGATTGGAAACCTTTTTGAAGGTTGTTCAATCAGGGAAAAGGATAAATCAGGTGATTGGAGTTTTGAGAAAGCTTGGGAGGATTTGTGGATTCTTCTTGCTTGGATTTGTGAAAATTGTGCTTCTCATCAGTTATTAAGGTAGGGTCTTCAATTTTTGAATTATAGCTTTCAGATCCCCGTCTTCCATGCATCTGAAAGCTAGGACCCTTTGTGTGATCCTCCTTATTTGGGTATTTGGTAGTTTCATTGATTTGGAATTGAGAAATATGATGTTGGTTTCAATTTGTTTTTTCCTCCATGTTTTCTTAATAGATCTGTGATTGTGAACATAAAGGTTTCATTTTTGGGTATTGAATGCCAATTGGGTATAAGGGCTTTCATATGAAATAATTCTTATTGGAATTGCCCTTAGGGTTTCAATTTGAGTGAAAATGTCTTCTTTGGATGAAAATTGGTTATTGTTGTAGAAATTGCTTCAAAATATTAGATCCATATTTGTCTCACCTCGAAGAGTAGAAAAATTTCCTTCATCAAGTGCTTACCAAAATTGAGTCCAGATCTGAGAGGAAACAGGAAAATAGGGTTAATTTGCATGCTAGAAAACAAGAAAACACTTCTTGAGAAAATAAATAATTATATTAAAAATTGTATCCTTCTTGTTTTTATCATCTTGCATGTTGAAAAAATGAAAGAGAAAAAAATCCCTCCTTGTTTATTTAGAAATTTTGTTATAAAAGAAAAAAAAATCCCCTTGTATTAGAAAGTATATTTTAGATTAATTAATATTAATATAAAAGGGGAATTAAGTTTAGTATTATTGCTAGAGAATAAAATTTAAAAAAAAATTATCATGTTAACTCAAAGTCAAGTTTAGGTTAGTTCTCTTGGGTCCCCTGACGGGGCATTACACGTGGTATCAGAGCCCACGTTTCTACACTGGGAGCTCTGGGAATTTGTATTCCCATTAGATGTCTTTTGATTTTAAAACATTTAAAAAAACATAGACATAAAACTCTGATGTATTTAAAACCATTTCTTTGTGATTATCTGTTTCCTTTTGATGTTATTGGTTTTGGTTTTGATGTTGGTTCTGAGTTGTGGTTTGGTTTTGATGTTGGTTCTGAGTTGTGGTTTGGTTATGATGTTGGTTCTGAGTTGTGGTTTGGTTCTCTAGTTTATTCAAGAATCATGCCTGAGACTAGATCTACTAGAGGTCATGGTAGAGGCCGAGTGGGTGGCTGTGGAAGGGGTAGGAATCACAGTCCTTCCCCAAATGTCATTCAGGATAGTGCTCATCAGCATAGCAGAGATGGGCAGAGGGATGAGGGTCGAGATGAGCCTATAGAGCGAGACACTAGGCATATGTTGAAGGCAATATTGAGTCATCTTCTTGAGAAGGTTATAGTGGAGAAGGATGCTTCACATCATTCTCAGTTAGAGAAGAGAGAGGGAGAGATCTAGGAGCCCTCCAAGGAGGATTTTTACTGTGGATCCTAAGGTTGTGGCAGCGAACCACATGAGGGATCTCATGAGAGTTCCACCTACTCCCTTTGATGGGAAACATGGTTTGAAGCTGAGACATGGCTTATTACATTAGAGAGGATTTTTACTATGCATCCCTTTAGTAGCAATACTAAAGCTAGGTATGCAGTAATGCAACTCTCCAATTTTGCAGTGATATGGTGGAAGATAGAGGAGGAGAAGATAGGTCTCCATATGGACACAATGACTTGGGAGTTATTCCTTGAGTACTTTTGAGAGCGCTTCCTATCTGATTAGTGGAGGCAGTAGAGGGCGGATGAGTTCCATAACTTGAGGCAGTTGACCATGTCAGTGGTAGACTATGAGGGTTGATTCTTTGAGCTCAAGCAGTATGCTGGTTATGGTCAGGATTCAGCCCTTATGGTTTAGCACTTTGTTAGGGAGTTCAATGAACACATCGCTAGGGAAGTTAGACTCTTTGAGCCTACAAACCTCATAGAAGCGGTTATTAAAGCTACCCTTGCAGAGGCGAACCTAGGGTTGGGCCACGGTGGATAGTTGGGAGTGCATTTTAGAGTACCTAGTAATAGAGGTAATCAATCTCAGGGAGCTAGAAATTCTAGGAACCCTCTTACAGCTTCGAAGGGTAACCAGAGCCAGCAGGGTAAGAGATTCTTTCATGGCACTAGTTGTGGTTCTCAGTCAGAGAACTATCAAAACAGGCTGTGCAATATGTGCAATAGGATTTATCATTCAGTTTAGAGTTTTCATCAGGATGTTAGTGGGGATGGTTTTCAGCAGTCCAGTGCCCTTCAGTTAGAAGAGATGGTAGTAGAGGGGGTTGTTATTCTTATGGAAAGCTTGGTCACACTGAGGCCAATTGTCCTCAGCTTGCATCACAGTTCTCAGGACAGAGGCCAGTAGCTTATGAGCCCATAGTTGGGAATGTTGATATGTCTCATGGAGCGTATGCAATGTTTGATCATCCTCCAGCTGTGTAACATGCTCCTATGAGTGGGGTTGCAAGTAGAGGACTAGCAACTAGTTTATGCATTCATTTAGTAGGGAATGATCCCCAGTGTTAGAGTGAGAGACAGGGGAAGGGTCCTATGGGAACCACGCATTGAGTCTTTTGTGACTCAGTTTGATGATTTGAGTTGAGAGATTCATATCTCTATCTTTGTTGTAGGCTTCTAGGAGTAAGCCTAGTTTTAGGGGAGGAGGATGTAATACCCACCCCTTAGTTTTCTTTTTGGTTTCGGTTTCTGAACTCTTTTAGGCCTTTTTATGTATGTGTGGTTTATTTTAGATGGTTTAGAGGTTATTTATGTATCACATTTCAGTATGTTATTGATTCATTTCTTAGAATGTTATATCTCATGTTTGCATATGATTTATGGTTATTTCATGATGCTTATGTATATGTTAGGATGTCATTTCGATTATGGTTTTCTGACAATACTGACCCTAGATTTTTATGCACATGGATCATTTATATCTTTTGCATTACTATTTGACATGCTTAATATGGTATGGGACAGAGTCGTAGTTACTTTCTTCGGCAAGATCCACATGATAAACAAGTCTCAACCATTTTTTGCTATATTATATGCATATATGCTCATCTTTGTGATGACAGGCTTGCAGGTACCGGGCTACGTCTTCCCTGAATTGGCACGAGTGAGCGTGCCCTATTGCAATATCTCAATGGTAAGTGAGGGGAGATAATATCAAGTCTAAATCCCTACCCTAAACCCTTATTTTGTCCTATTGATGGAAAAAGAATCTAATTGACTACCCTAGTGTTTGAATCTGTCAAGTGACGTGGATTCATGAGCATGTTTGTGTGTGTTGGGTTTCTGTTTCAGTTGTTTGTCTGTATCAGTTGATTATATATTTAGATAGGTTTTAGGTGATTTAATGATGTTTTTAACTTGATTTATTTAATGAATTTTCATGGTAAATATTAATGTTAATTATTGCACCTATAATAAGGTTAAAACTTTGATATATGAAATATATGGCTATTTAGTAACTAAATATTAATTAAATGCCTAATTTAATTAATTGATTTAATTATTAAGTCTTGATTGAAATAATTGAGATTTAATAAATATTAAATTCAATTAATTGTAATTAATTGTGCATAGTTGAATTATTGAATATCACTTTAAGTTGCATGGTTAATTGATTTATTTAATTGAAATATTATCTCACGCACTTTCAATTTAACACTTTGCTTTGGTATCATAAAGTTGAGTTTTTGCATGCTTTAAGTGAAATTGAAAATAAAGGAATTATTTTAATTAATAATTAGATAAATTATATTCCCTTTAGGGTTTTCACTTTTTGAAAATCTAATTGATGATATTATCTATATCTTTGGACTAGAAGCCTTTTTGAAGGTTGTTCAATCAGGGAGAAGGAGAAATCAAGTGATTGGAGTTTTGAGAAATCTTGGGAGGATTTGTGGATTCTTCTTGCTTGGATTTGTGAAAATTGTGCTTCTCATCAGTTATTGAGGTAGGGTCTTCAGTTTTTTCATTCTAGCTTTCAAATCCCCATCTTCCATGCATCTGAAAGCTAGGACCCTTTGTGTAATTCTCCTTGTTTGGGTATTTGGTAGTTTCATTGATTTGGAATTGAGAAATATGATGTTGGTTTCAATTTGTGTTTTCCTCCATGTTTTCTTAACGGATCTGTGATTGTGAGCATAAAGGTTTCATTTTTGGGTATTGATTGCCAATTGGGCATAAGGGTTTTCATATGAAATAATTCTGATTGGAATTGCCCTTAGGATTTCAATTTGAGTGAAAATGTCTTCTTTGGATGAAAATTGGTTATTGTTGGAGAAATTGCTTCAAACCTTCAAATCTGTATTTGTCTCACCTTGAAGAGTAGAAAACTTTCCTTCATCAAGTGCTTACCAAAATTGAGTCTAGATTTGAGAGGAAACAAGAAAATATGGTTAATTTGCATGCTAGAAAATAAGAAAACTCTTCTTGAGAAAATAAATAATTATATTAAAAATTGGATCCTTCTTGTTTTTATCATCTTGCATGTTGAAAAAATGAAAGAGAAAAAAATCCCTCGTTTATTTAGAAATTTTGTTACAAAAGAGAAAAAAATCCCCTTGTATTAGAAAGTATATTTTAGATTAATTAATATTAATATAAAAGGGGAATTAAGTTTAGTATTATTGCTAGAAAATTAAATTTAAAAAAAAATAACTTTCTATTTTAAAAAAAAAAATACAGTCCTATTATTTAATCCACCAGTAAAAAATAAATATTATATTTGAATAAACAAGTGTTTATTAAATATGCTTTGAAAGTTTTTAAATTTTTAAAAAAAAAATTGAGAAGGAAAAACATTTTCTTTTTAAAAGAAATTTTACTTGTTTTGGGGAGGTGGGTGGCGGGGGCCACCGCACCCCCTTGCGCGGTACCCACTTACCGTGGGCTGCGGGTTTAAAACCCTACGGTACCCACTGGTACAGTGGGCCCGTGGGCGGTACCACTGTGACCAATGGGGCCGTAGGGCTTTTGACCCCGCGTGGTTTAGAGGTGGGGTGGGGCCGAGACCCCCCCCAAAAAAAAAGTTGTTTTTTTTAATTTTATTTTTTTTGTTAATTTTTTTTTTAGTTAAATTAAAATTTAATTAATTTAAATTTGTTTTTATTTAGATAATTAATATATTACTTTATGTTAATTTTGGTTTATTTAAATATGGGTGAATTAGTTTTAATTAGAATTAGTTTGAAATATGTTATTTTAATTTATAAACGTATATGTTAATAATGTTTTATATAACATTATTATTATATATACTTTTATTTTGCTATTGTTTTAGTTGGCTAATTATTTTATATAGTGGTTGTTTTATTCTAAGGAGGTTATTTTAAGTTGATTAATAAATGATATTAATATTTTGAGCATTATTATCTTTAAAGGTAGTACGTTGACTAGTTCCATTTGATTGTAATTATAGTATGGATTTTTAGTAATTATTAATAGGTTAATTTATATGTGGTAAATTTATAAACTAATCTATATGAGAGCTTTATTTGCATCTTCTTAAAGATTTAATTATAGTCTATTAGTAATTTTTATAAGATAAATAAATTTGCATAACTGAGGTTATAAATTTTTTTATCACCATTTTATCAATGCGTTTTGATTAGCTCTTCTGGATATGTATTTTACCATGTCATGATGTACTATTTTGGAATGATGTGTATAGTCCTTTATGTTGTGAATCTTATCATGTTGGGAGTCTATTAGGGTTTTGGGACTTGATTCATCATGGTGTCTTGCATGGATTTCCAGTGCATGTATCTTATTATGCTATGTTGGTTTGTTTGTCTTTTCTAAACCTAGTGTCTTCTGAACTCAGGATATGTGATCCTTTGAGATTATCTCATACTGTTATGGTTAGTTGAGGACTAGTAGTTCCTATATGGGTAGCAACCAGTGTATGAGTTTATGAGATTATATTTCACCTTGAGCTTAGGGGGTGGTTAGTTAGGTACATCTTAGGGGAGTGGCTTACAATAGGATTCTGGGGCCCAAAGAGGCCAGTCCAGGGTGACCTATCATAAGTTTGTTAATAAGTGATAACTTAATAATAAAACTTGGGGTTAACATTAAATACAAATATTGATCATGATGCCTCGCTTATGCCTTGAGTTCTAGTAAAGACTAAGGATAAGAATGAGTTGATACCTAGAGAGTAGATATGGTTAGATTTCTCATCTTCGTGAGAGGGTATCCTAGCTCCGCATGAGTCATGATTGAGAGGTTCATGGTCCACATAGGCCAGTCCAGGGTAACTCAAGTTGTTGACCATGTGATGACACTCCCATAGTATGTAGCCTAAGTCTCCTCCATAGGTCATGTTGTACCTTTTATGGTTGGGTCTTGGACACTTGGCTTTTGCATTCAGTATTTGGTTTATGTTGGCATTTTGGATATCTTATGTATGTTCCTTTATCTTTGGATGGTGTACCTTTGTTTGGATCTTGGACTTTCAGTTGTCTTGATCTTTCCATCCTTATACTTTGGCTTTAGTCTTTCTCGTTGTGATCAGAAAGCTTCTAGGATCTTCCTATGTGGTCGTTATGATGGCTTGTATACCTTTGATTGCCTTCATGTTGTATACTCATGTGAGTGGGCTTGTTATTATCTCCTCAGCACGGTGGGAGTGGACCTTTGGTTCCACGTGGTCGGGTGGTTGTGATTCTTATTACCATTGATATTCCAACGGTTCTTCTTCATGTTTGGGTGATCCTAGATGCAGTTCTATCTTATGATTCTTATGGAGACTAGTTTAGTTTCATGAGTTGTATATTTGTAACCATATGTGTATATTGGTTGACATCCTTTCAAGGATGTATTGTGTTGTATTCATCATGTTTATCTTAGGAGGTTTTGATCTTATCATATCAGTTGTAATCTTGCAATAGTGTATCAAATGTGATACCTATATTAGTTGTTGTATCATACTTGTATTAGAGTGATTACTACATACCCTGCGTCATGTGCAGAGGATGTGAGTTATGAGATGTATGTTATGGATTAAGTTGATGTATCCTTTATGTTAGTTATTTATAGTTGTTCTCATGGATTATTTTTCTTAAGTAATTCTATGTTAAGGAACCCTTGAGAATTGTCATCTATGTATGAGTTGTTCTTATGTGTATATCATGTATCTCATTGCATTGCTTCCGCATTGTTATCATTATTGTTTGTAAACATTTAAAAAAAATTATCATGTTAACTCAGCGTCAAGTTTAGGTTAGTTCTCCTGGGTTCCCTGGTGGGGCATTACATTTGTTCTCTGAATGCTGCTTTGGGGTCAATAATGATGCTTTTGATAAATCTCAGTTGCCCGCGTTTATTATGGGTGAGGTTATTGTCTTTATTACGCCTAGGGTCGTACCCTGGGGAAGTGGAGGCCATTAATGGTACTCACACTTGGGCACGCAGGAGGTAGTTTAACATGTGTTGAAGGTTATCTTGGATGTCCTAGTTGTAGAGCAAAAAAAAAAGGATTGTTTTCTTAAAAAATTTCATATTTTTTTTAAAACATACGTGATTAGAATTTACATCATTGCAAAAACCCTAGTAAGATACTACCACCACAGGGAGACCCAGTAGAGACTAGGTAGACTCAGGAACATGGACAGGGATAGGGACAGGGGGAGACATAGTTAGGGACTAGCCGTCTAAGGCTCCCTTCCTTCTGTGTGGAACTTTGAAGAGAGGATAATCTCAGAGAATTCTTCTAGTAATTGATAGTCCTTGATTTCCTCTAGTAGGTGCCACTTCCAGAGGAAATCCCTCCCAATATGTGCCCACTTTCGATGATGCATGAGCTTCTCAACATCAAGGTTCAATAGAAATGGTTTCCTGGGCACATTTTCTCTTGGTTTTAGAATCCTAGGCAAATCATTTTCCCAAGGAATTCCAAACCCAATTTCTTTAAATACGACAACATTCACATCATCGCCGAGGTACTCTTCTCTAAAAAATTTCCTCAGAAGCATGAGAATATCCACATTTTCCCCCCTGGTCCAACAGAGATGCCAAGAACCAAGATGAAATTTTAGTGTTAACTCTATCCCTATTTTCACTCTCCATAAATTCACGTCCCAGCACCATCCTTATAGACTCCTTGGTGAAGGCTCCCAACTCCATAGCAATAGATGCTAGGATTGGGTTTGTGACCAGACCCAAAAAGGCCTTTTGATCCTCTAAGGAAATACATCTTAAATGAATTGGAGTGTCCATTAAAAATCAAACTGATATTAGTATTCTAATTTTTGACAAAAATCAAAGAGAACCTAGCACTGGATGACTATTTTCACAAATATGATTTCACAATCGTAAATTAACGAGTGTAGATAATCTATTTATAAGCCCTGATTGAAATTCTTTCTCTGCCCTAAAGATCTAATTAATTTGTAAGTTAAATGGTAAATGTCCTTCAAAAATATCCAAATCTTTCATATTTAATGCAAAGTCGGTGAAATTGGAAACAACACTTATGATAAGAAATTTGCTATCTTGGGAATAACGAAGGCCAAAAGGATCATGTTACGTAGGTGGACATAACAATTCTTTATTATAAAAAAACTTGAAAATTTTACCCACTCCGTAGAAACAATAAGTAAAGTATGTTAGCTACAAAATGGTGTCAGGAAATGAAGCTTTACCATTGATGTAAGATCATTGAACGGTCAGAAAATAATGTCCTTAGATGACACGATGTTTTCATTTAAGCATTAACTTTAAGGAATTATTCTATCGAGATAATGAATAGATAATGTTGTCACACATATTTGTCATTGAAAATTGAAAGGCTCCATCTAAGAAGCCATTAATTGACATTACTTTAATTGAAGTCATCTACTCATCACCATTAATTAATATTTCTATCTAATATTACCGAAGATTGCCAAAATAATTCTTCTTTTTTGGTGTCAGAAAATGAGGTCACAGACTCACACGTTCATTGGATTACAACATATCAACGTCCAAAGGTGAATTTCGGGCTTATTGTTGATCTAAAATAACATTGGATATGCCCAAATCCTTATTTTTCCTTCTGATTTGACATTTAGAATATTACATTCCCTAACCAAATTAAACTTTGGAAATAAATTGTCTTAGTGTTGAAAGTTTAAGAAATAGAGACTTGCTGGCAATAAACAAAATAAAACAAAACCTACAAATTGTAAATTAATTGAAATCATCTTTTGAGTGTGCAAGATTACCATACAACCCTAGATGCTCATAATCTTTATGGAAAACTCTCGATGCAATCATGACACATGGTATGATTGATCATGGGCTTATTGGTATGATCAATCATCCCACGTGTCATGTTTCCGCCGATAGTTTGCCATAAAGATTATGAAGACCAGTAATAGGTCCAAAATTCACCTTTGGTCATTGATATGTTGTAATCCAATGGACGTGTGATTTTGTGATGTCATAGTGATGGGACTCGATGCAACTTCAACATCAAATTAGAACCATTGGATTAAGAGAGATGAATGGTGGAAGGTGCATTTTGGACGGAATGTGGTGACATAACTACTTTACTAAAAAATATCTCTGAAATCATCACACGTGTCATTCTTTGAGAATGAAAACTTAGGAGAATAAAATTTTAATAATTATTTCCAATTATTAAATCACCATACCAACTATACAACTAGTGTATTAAATCGCCAAGTTTATATGTATTTTTGAAAAACATTCACCATGACAAATAAATTAATTAAAATATTTGGAAAATAATTTTGCCATAATTTATCAGTATAAGTCTGATTCACAAATTAAATTAATAATTTTCCTATTAAAAACATTTTTTGTCACCATATTTTTATAAAAATAGTATACGTTATTAAAAAAATTGCCACCAAATATCCATAATTTGAAACACAATTCGCCATCAATATTAGAAATTTTACCTCCAAAAAACATGTGATTCGCTGTGATTTAATACTTTTCGGGAGGGGGGTTCTTAAAGTTCTCCCTACTCGATGGGTGCATCACTTGGTTTTTCCTTTTCACTTTCTGTCTTCTCCCCTTGTTCCTCTCCTTTGTCCATCGGTATGTTTTCTTCAGGCTCAGGTATTTTCTCCTTTTCTTCAGTCATTATATTGATAGCTTGTATCAATAAAGGCATATTACCTAGTACAAGTGCTTGTGCAACATCAGTAGTGTCATTTTCCTTTGTTTTCTTGGTGGAAATATTTACATCTTCATCATCCTTTGCATCATTATTAGAATCATCATGAGTCATATCTTGTATAGTTATGTCTTATGTTTCTCCTAATGATTTCAATATTTGAGGTATATTATCAATGACCTTACTTTCCTCTATGGTTAAATCAATAGGGCTGACATCCTCAGTGTCATTGATGAAAATGTGCTCGATGCTCAGTGTGGCCTCCATCTCCTCATTGTGATAAGTCTCAGTTATAGCTAGTATCTTCTCTGGTGGATTAAAGATTTGAGTCCAAATATTATTGCTTTCTATGTCAATATCTTCGAGATTGTTCTGAAATACCTTGTATGCTCTTGTCTTTACAGAAAATTTCTTGGCATACTCCTTCATGGTTGAGTCAACTTCTTCAACTACGGAGTTGGGCATGAAATTAAATAGATTTCTTTCTCTCATCTGTTTCTCCATGTGTAATGCAAATGTCCACCTTGCTGATATTTTATCTTGTAGCTCCTGTGGAATATGAGTGCCAAATTGTAGGGGTACATATTTGTAACCTACCATCATCTTGATGATTGCTTCTTCTATTTTATTCTGATCCTCGATAGACATATTTCCCCATTTTCTATTCTTATGATGTGTTATACTACCTATTTTGATGATCGACTCTACAATTTCATCAATTGTCTTTCATATTTTGGCCTTTTCTACTTGGACTCTCTATTCTCTTTCTTCTTCTTCAGTGTCATCCTTGTCTTCTCTACCTCTTATATATTTGTTTCATTTTCTCAGCTCGGTTGAGGCTTTAGGCTTTATGATTTCTTTTCATATATGTTCTTATTGTGCCTTTCTTTAATGGCAGTGAGTCTACCTTAGTTGTTTTTCCTCTTGTCCTAGATGCAACTGTTACATCAGTAACATTTGTTTTCTTTGCCTATGGTGGCTTTGCATCTGATTCTGTAGACTCAGAATCACTTCTCTTTATCTTCACCAATGTGTGACTATTCTTCGGTGATATCTGTTGATTGTTCCAACTATTCATTAGTTACCGAGAGTTTCTTCTTAAGTTTTTTCACCATTTGTGTTTAATTCTTCCCTATTTTATTGACTACTAATCCAATCTTAATTCTTAACTTGGCTTCCTCATATGTGCCAAATCTGCTTATAGATTTGTCAATTGGTTCATTTAGGAGGGCTTCAATAGCTTTTATAGCCAGATCTATGTCAATTTCATAATCTTATGGTGGTAACCATGTTGTTCTTTGGTTGGGAGCTTTGATGAGTGTAGTGTTAGTATCAACTACAAAATATATCTCATCCTTGTATTTTTCAACCAGTTGAGCAGAGATTCTCATCCTCTTCTGCATCCTAGTTTTGAATGTATTAAAGTATGCATCCACTAGTGGTATGAAATTAGCTCTTAGTGATTTAATGTAATCACTAATCTATGATATGATAGGTCAGTTGGTGTCCCAAGTGACATTATTGATAGAAGTAAAGAAGTTATGGAAGTGAAATAATGTGCACTTTAATAGAGAACCGAACTTACATGTATTAGATCCAAATGATCTAATTGTTCTCATGTTTTCTTCCAATTGTTTCAGTAGCATCTCGGCTAGGTCTAGTTGCACTCCCTTATTTACTATCTTATATGTCATGTCAACTGCTCCACAAGCAACATTGTTCATTTTTCTTGCTTGAAATATCTTATATCTAATCACATGTCCATCAAATTTCATTTCAGGATCACTGATTGAATTAACTTTCAGACCTCTGTCGTCCCATTTAGCTCCAGTTACCTTTTTAATCTCAGGGCATCCAGGGTGCCTTAGGTATTTTTCCTTCTCGGTGATTGGGTAACCAGTCACTGCATGAATCACATCCTTTTTTATTGCCTTAGGTTCATCTAACCACATTTTACCGTCATGCACTCGGATGAGCACAATGCGAATCCATTTTGTCTTGAATTCTTTCGGGAATAGTAGGGCATTGGTTAACCCTTTCACTTCGATGTGTTTTTACTCATCCTTTAGGTTTCCATCCTTAAATAGCTTCTGATAAGCTTCTTTAAGTTCAACGTATCCAATCTCTGCAACTTTGCAGTGAATGTATGCTTGAATTTCTTCAACCAGTAAAACCCTACGTGGGATACTTGAAAATGCTCCCTTATCGTCGGGTCGAGAAAAAAACTTAGGATAGAACTTGTGGTTTGGTTCTTCATAGGTCTAGTTCTTGATTAGAACAACCTTCTTGTCCTTTGCCACCTTGATCTTTGAGTTTTGGGAAGTGGTTTCCATTGTCCATTAAATTTAGGGCTTCTTTGCAAATAATTTGTTAGCTTGGTAAGTCTAGATACTCACTGGATGATTGTTTTGAGTGCTTGAAATTTGTTGGAGTGGCTTTGAAATTGTTGTGAATCACTCTACAATGTGGTCGCTTTGATTCACTCTTCTTCTCTCTGCAATTTTCTCTTAAATTTTGGGTGAATGAATAAGTTCACATTGCCCTTTTATAGAAAAATATAACCTAAGTGATGCATCAAATGCTTCACCTACAACTCAGTTGACAAAGCGTAGATTCTTGGTTAAATAACCAAAGTCTTTAGCTTGGTGAGTATACAATACTTGGTACAAAGTTTCATCTCGGTTGTCTTCCACATGTTTAGCGATGATGCTCAGTATTGTTAGTAATAACTGAGAGGGGGGGTGAATTAGTGGCCTCAAAAATATTCCAATAATCAACCCTTAAAACTTAGTACCACAATATTATACCTCTAGTTATCTTCAGTCCTATAAGATGAATGACTCCAAATACTTTAATCAAATTACTACTCCTCATAATGCTTTGTAAAATCTTCCACTATATGTTTACCGAATAGTAGTTTGTTAATTTATCAAAAGACAGTAAATTATCTAGAGTATACCGATAAATCTAGTTAAGTTAAGTGTAATGAAAAATGCTAAAGTAATGACTCATAAACACATTGACACATGGATTTTTAACATGGAAACCCTGTTAAGGGAAAAAACACTTGGGGCTGGTAACCCCAAATTTTCACTCTTCTGAAGTGAGCTCGATGAAGAGCCAACCCTGTTAAAGGTTACAAACACACTGTTAGGTGTGACCTTGTTAGAGGATTTAAAATTTTAGTCTATCACTTGATATCGGGCATCTCTATGCTACCATCCTTGATGAAACACTCACTTGGCCTGTCAATAGGTATCTGGCATCTCATGTTATCTTCATGAACAAAAATTTTGATACTTCATTAGATGTATCTCAATATATAAATGATCTTTAAATCCCACTTGGTTAAGAGACTTTCTGATTCAATGGTTAAACTAAAACAATATTATATATTCACATATACAACTTATACTTGCAGATTTTTAGATCTATTGTAATCTCACAAAAATATTCTGATCAATATAACTATGTTTATAGCTTTGCTCAACTTTGATTCTACTTGGTGATGTTGTGCTTTGTTTACTTGGTGTCAACAGAATTCTTTAGCTCTTTCCTTAGCTTGTTGATCAGTACTGTATGAAGTTTCTCTTCATCAGTTTCGCTTTAGCATCCTCTTTTTAGTCATTCACCCACACCAATTCAGAATGAATTGAGTTGTCTCTTTATAGACATGATATCACTGTTGTTAGGTTCTTGATCTTCTTGATCTTGGTGTGATCCACAATTCTCGCCAATTTGATTTAAAGAAAAACTCTTTTTTTATCTTGTTGAGATCTTCTTTCCAACTAGACAAAACAACTTTAAATCAATTACTTATCTCTGGCTTATCTTGTCAATGAAACCAATGATAACTACCAGTTAACTCTATATTTAGCTTTGCCAGCTAGATATTTTGTCATTTCTAAACTCAAGTTAATTTTGGTATTTAACTCTTTGATAGTGTTGGTCAACACTCCAATTCTGTCAGGCTTCTCCATCGGTTTACACTATGTTTCTGGCCGTCGGGTTCACTTTTGATTCTGCTCATCAATTTTCTTGCTCGGGCATCACTGCGACTTGACTGTCGGTGATCTCTATCCGTCGGGTTCCACTGACCGTCGGTGTTTGTAGTCACATTGTGAATACTTGTCTTTTATGCATTACAGAAATCATAATCCTTATCTCTCTGATTCTCTAAAGTCTTGGACACTTTGATTATAACTGGTTAGATTATATCAATTTGACATCAATGACAGTACAATCCATTAACTGATTTAATGTCTTGCATTATCCTTCTGCATTTAGATGAGCAACTTAACATCTTCAAACATTCAATCAGTTACATGTCATCAATCTCTTCCTTTGGCATTGATGGCAACATACTACATTATCATACTATACTATTACTAATATAATATGAAATATATAGTTTCATCAAGCTTTCCTAATGTGGCTATTACAAATGTCTGGCTCTCGGTAATCTCAAAAATAGCTTAGATATGTTTCTTGCAGAGTGTTTGTCTTCAATCTTCAATACCTTCAATGGATAGATGTATCATCTGATATCTCTATTCTGATATGTGCTCTGTCTTGACTGCTCCTCTTCTTTGATAATCTCTTTTTTTTATTTTGACAACAATATTTCTCTTTGTTTGAACTCTCTCCCTTTGTTACTTCTCTCCCTTAGATGGATATTTCATATGTAATCAATTTCTCTCCTTTATGTGATATGGAGATCATCTCTCCCTATGTACGATAAAGCAGATTTATCCCTTATGATAATGTGAACATCTCTCCCTTTTCCTTTATGATAAATCAAGGAGAATATAAAGGAAAAGGGAGAGATGTTCACATTATCATAAGGGAGAAATCTGCTTTATCGTACATGCTTTATCGTACAAAGGGAGAGATGATCTCCATATCACATAAAGGAGAGAAATTGATCTCCATGTGAGCATCTTTCCCTTTTCCTTTATATTCTCCTTGATTTATCATCTATAACATGTTCCATCTCTTTGCATAATATATTCCTTCAATTTCCCTATCCATCAGTAATACAATATTCTGATTTTCAGTGCAGATATGTACCTTGAAATGTACAGATATATTTGTTGTTGTTCATCTGAGTGTTTGCATCAACATGACTGATCTTCAGATTTGGTATAGACTGATGCAACCTCCTAGTCAGATTACTGACTAATAGACAAGGGTTGAACTCCTAGTCTATGTCTTAGGTACTCAAATGTACCCTTTGGTAATAGCCTTGTGAATATATCAGCTAACTGTTCCTTTTATTGAACATATTCCAGTGTCACTTCCTTTTCTTGCACTTGTTCCCTCAGATAGTGATACTTGATAGCAATATGCTTAGTCTTAGCATACATGACTAGATTCTTAGAAATGTTTATTGCACTGGTATTATCACAATAGATAATTACTGGTTCAAGGATCTTCATATGCATGCCTTCTAGTAATTGTTTGATCCATGCAATATTAGAGAAATTTGCAGCGGCGGCCACATACTCTACTTCTACAGTAGACTAAGAGATGCATGCTTGCTTCTTGCTTATCCATGTGACAAGTTTGTCGCCCATGAAGAATGCTCCTCGAGTTGTGCTCTTTCATTCATCAATGTTTCCAACCCAATCAACATCTGTATAGACTTGTAGCTCAAATTTTCCTTCTCTTTTGTACCATAATCAATAGTCCTCAGTGTTCTTCAGATATCTCAAAATTCTTTTGACAGTAGTCATATGTGATTCTTTGGGATTAGCAGAGAATCTTGCAACTATCCCTGCTATGTGTGCTATATATGGTCTGGTATGAACAACATACATTAGTTTTCCAATCATTGATCTATATAAGGTCTGATTTACCTCATTTTTATTTTCTTCCTTTGTCATCTTGCATCCAGTAGTCATAGGTGTTCCAACTGGTTTGGAATCTTCCATCTTGAATATCTTTAGCACTTCCTTGATGTATTTGGACTAAGTGATGTAAATGCCTGCATCTTGTTGAAGAATATGTAGACCAAAAAAGAATTTGATCTCTCCAAACATAGACATTTCAAATTCCTTGCTCATTTCATTAGAAAAGGATTTGCATAACAATTCATTTCCCCGAAAAATGATATCATCAACAAAAATTTCAGCAATCAGAATATTACCATCAGTATCTTCTTTTAAATATAGATTTCTATTTTCACTTGTTCTAACAAATTTTATGCTAATGAGATATGATTGAAGCCTTTCATACCAGGCTCTCGGTGCTTGTTTCAATCCATACAAGGCTTTGTGTAGTCTACATACCATGTTTCTCTTGTCTGGATCAACAAACCCTTCTAGTTGTTCAATGTATACCTCTTCTTCCAGTATTCCATTTAGGAATATAGATTTGACATCCATTTGGTATACCTTGAATCCTTTAAATTCAGCATAAGCAAGTAAGATTCTAACTCCTTCTAGTCTAGCAATGGGTGCAAAGGTTTCACCATAATCAATTCCTTCTTCTTGTGCATATCCCTTACATACTAATCTTTCTTTGTTTATACTAACTTCTCCATTCTCATTCAGCTTGTTTTTGAATATCCATTTTGTACCGATGACATTCTTGTCATCTGGTCTTGGTACTAGTGTCCATGTATTGTTCTTCTCAATCTGTTCTATTTCTTCATTCATAGTACTAACTCATTCTTCATTTTCAAGTGCATTGTAAATAGATTTAGGCTCAAAATCACAAAGAAAACATCTGGTGTTAAGTGACTTACTTCTTGTTCTTGTTCCAGCCTTCTTGTCTCCTATGATTTGATTCTGTAGATGATGTCTTCTAACAAACTTGGCAAGCTTTGGTTCAGTTTTGTGTTCATCATTCTGATTATCTTCTTCACCTTCATTTTCATCTCCATTGTTCAGAACATCATCTTGAGTATTATCCTGATCATCGGTAATTGCAGCCTGATTCTCGGGTGCAATGTTCTGATGCTTGGGAGTGACACATTGTTGCTCAGGTAGAGTGTCAGGTTCTATATAAACAAACCTATTTTAGTCCTTTGGTTCCTTTTTTCTTTCCTTATCATTCTTTTCTGCAAATTCATCTATTTTCACATTTGCACTTTTAATGATTTTGTTAGATGACTTGTTAAGACATTTATAAGCCTTGCTTTTGGTTGAGTACCCTAGGAAGATACCTTCTTCACTTTTGCAGTCAAGTTTTCCATTTCTATCATCCTTCAATATATAACATTGACTACCAAAGATTTTGAAGTAACTTACATTGGGTGTATGACCATACCAAATCTCATATGGTGTCTTCTTTGTGTCCTTCTTCAATTTTACTTTGTTTAATTTATAGATAGCAGTACTGACAGCTTCCCTCCAGAAATTTTGAGTGATTCTTTTCTCAATCATCAATGTTCTTGCACAGTCAACAATTGATCTGTTTCTCCTTTCAGAAATTCCATTTTTTTGTGGTGTCCTTCGTGCGAAAACCTATCTTTTAATTCCATGCTCATTGCAATAGTCAGTGAATTCATCTGATGTAAATTCCCCTCCTCTATCTAAACTTAAGCATTTCAATTTCTTTTCACTTTGTTTTTCTACCATTGCTTTGTACCATTTAAACATCTTAAATGCTTCGTATTTATCTTTTAAAAACATCACTGTCATCATTCTAGAAAAATCATCAACAAAGAGAATGAAATACCTATCTCCATAGTAGCTCTTTGTCCTCATCGGTCCACATAGATATGTATGGACTAATTCTAGAATTGCAGTAGATGTATGGATTTTTCTCTTGAAACTAGACTTTGTCATCTTACCTTTTTTACTCTTCTTGCACATGATATGCTCGGGCTTAGTCATTGTTGGTAAGCCTCTGACATTCCTTTTGTTGCTTAAATTTATCATGTTGTCAAAGTTTACATGACAGAATATTTTGTGCCACAACCATATGTATTCGTTTCTAGCCATTAAACAAGTGGTGTTAGTGTCATCAAGATAGAAAAGATTACCTTTTGTCTACTCACCGGTACCAATCAACTTTCTTGATTCATTGAAGATCTTTTCCTTCTTATTTTCAAATGTTACTCTATGACCTGAATTGTTCAACCGAGAAACACTTAACAAATTGTAATTCAGTCCTTTAACCCAGTAAGCATTTTCACAATTTATCAGGTTATTCAACATTATGGTTCCTTTACCTTCAAGTGGACAAGGTGTATCATTTCCCATTCTTACTGAGCCACCATTATAGTATTCAAAAGTATCAAAAAATTTCTTATCACTGGGCATATGGTGAGTGCAGCCACTATCTATGATCCAAACATCATTTTTACTAAATTTAGATGAGTGTAGTTTCTACATACCTTTCTTCATCTTCATCCAAATAATCCTTCATAGATACAAATACCATCTCGATGTCTTCTTCTGATTCAGTGTTAGTATCACCAGCTTTGTTCTTAGCTAGGTAACCAGCTTTCTTCCCTTTGTCCTTGTAGTCTCGGGTATCTCTCTTGTCAGATTGTTGGTTTCTTTGGTAATCTCTATTATCACCTTTATCAAACTTATTCTCAAATGATCTATCATTTCCTCTATCATCTTTTCTTTGGTTTGGGCATCTTGTAGCAAAGTGTCCAACCTCTTTACAATTGAACCATACAAGTGGTAATTTACCTTTGTATTTGTCTTTGCCTCTTTGCAGTCTTCTAACCATAAATGCTTCAATTTCATCAAGTCCTTGATCTTCATTATCACTGTCACTATCATTTCTAACAACATGTCTATGGCTTGAGTTACTTATGTTTAGAGAATATTTGAATGCAGATTCTATAGATGGTAAGACACTATTGTCAAAGTTATTCATCTCAAATGAAATTAGTCTACCAATTAGACTATCTAGAGTAACTGTATTGTTTGCAACTGCTCTCATTTCTTAAATAACATAAACTCTAATAGCATAAATAGGTAATAAGGTTATTAAGATTTTTCTTACCACTGTCTCCTCTTCAAGTACACCTCCAACTCCTCAGATAGAATTTACTACCTCTTTGATTCTACAGCTATACTAAGTAATGTTTTCTCCTTCTTTCATCCTTAGGTCATCAAACCTCCCTCTTAGGCTTTCTACCTTTGTTCTGAGTACATTGGCATCTCCTCCATGTACAAACTTCAACTTATCCCACATTTTCTTTGCAGAGGTATGGGTTTTGAGGTCTTCAAACTTAGCATCGGAGAGTGATGATGCAAGTTCTATCATCATGCAGTTATTTTCATGCTTGACTCTTAATTTCTCAAGAGTATGAGGTCCTGTAGGCAACACATATTCAGTATCTAAGTATTGACTAATATCAATTCCAATACCTGATAGGCGGAGTCTTATTCTAATTTTCCATGATGCAAAGTTGTCTTTATTCAACTTGGGCACATCTTGTATGTTCATCTTGTGATCTTTTGCTTGAGTTGTAAAACTCCCTTTCTAAGCACACAAGCTCTGATACCAATTGTTAGTAATAACTAAGAGGGGGTTGAATCAGTGGCCTCAAAAATATTCCAATAACCAACCCTTAAAACTTAGTACCACAATATTATACCTCTAGTTATCTTCAATCCTATAAGATGAATGCCTCCAAATACTTTAATCAAATTACTACTCCTCGGAATACTTTGTAAAACCTTCTACTGTATGTTTACCGAATAGCAGTTTGTTAATTTACCGAAAGACAGTAAATTATCTAGATTATATCGATGAATCTAGTTAATTTAAGTGTAATGCAAAATACTAAAGTAATGACTCATAAACACATTGACACGTGGATTTTTAACGTGGAAACCCTATTAAGGGAAAAATGACTTGGGACTGGTAACCCAAAATTTTCACTCTTCTGAAGTCATCTCAGTGAAGAGCCAAACCTGTTAAAGCTTACAAACACACTATTAGGTGTGAACTTGTTAGAGGATTTAAAATTTTAGTCTGTCACTTGATATCGGGCATCTCTATGCTACCATCCTTGATGAAACACTCACTTGGCCTGTCAATAGGTATCTGGCATCTCATGTTATCTTCATGAACAAAATTTTTAATACTCCATTGGATGTATCTCAATATAGAAAGGATCTTTAAATATCGCTTGGTTAAGAGACTTTCTGAATCAATGGTTAAACTGAAACAATATGATCTGTTCACATATAAAACTTATACTTGCATATTTTCAGATCTATTGTAATCTCACAAAATTATTCTGATCAATATAACTTTATTTATACCTTTTCCCCACTTTGATTTTTCTCGGTGATGTTGTGCTCTGTTGCTCAATGTCTACAGAATTCTTTAGCTCTTTCCTCAGCTTGTTGATCAGTACTGTATGAAGTTTCTCTTCATTGGTTTCTCTTTAGCATCCTCTTTTCATTCATTCACCCACACCAATTTGTAATGAATTGAGTTGTCTCTTTATAGACATGATATCACCGTTGATAGGTTCTTGATCTTGGCGTGATCCACAATTATTGCCAATTAGATTTAAAGAAAAACTCTTATTTTATCTCAATGAGATCTTCTTGTCAATTAGATTTAAAGAAAAACTCTTGTTTTATCTCGATGAGATCTTCTTGCCAACTGGACAATATAGATTTAAATCAATTACTTATCTCTGGCTTATCTTGTTGATGAAAACAATGATAACTACTAGTTAACTCTATATTTAGCTCTGCCAGCTAGATATTTTGTCATTTCTGAACTCAAGTTAATTTCTGTGTTTAACTCTTTGATAGCGTCGATCAACACTCCATTTCCCTTGGGCTTCTCCGTTGGTTTACACTATGTTTCTGGTCATCGAGTTTTCTTGTGATTCTTCTCGTTGATAATGCTCATCAGTTTTCTTGCTCAGGGATTACTGTGACTTGACTGTTGGTGATCTCTATCCATCAGGTTCCACTGAGCATCGGTGTTTGTAGTCACATTGTGAATACTTGTCTTTTATGCATTACAAAAAGAATAATATTTATCTCTTTGATTCTCTGAAGTCTTTGACACTTTGATTATAACCGATTAGATTATATCAAGTTGACATCAATGATGATACAATCCATTAACTTATTTAATGTCTTGCATTATCCTTCTGCATTTCAGTGATCAACTTAACATCTTCAAACATTCAATCAGTTACATGTCATCAGGTATATAGTGTTAGCTCGGTTATCTTTCATATGTTTACCAACATTCAGTTTATGCTTGGTTTATATTAACTGACCAGACTAGATTCACAAAACATAACATGCAATACCATAGTTCATCTTCATTCATGCTAATTTGGCATATTCTCAATGAATATAGGAACTGATGTAAAATATATATTTGTAGAGTGCAGTTCCATACTTACTTGTATTGATTAGGTGGGGGTGGTGGAATCACTTGATCCACTAGATGAGGTGTCACCGACTGTAGTTCTTTCTCCAGCATTATCATTTTTTTAAGCTCTCCTCCACATTTTATTTCTCATTCTCCTGATGTCTTCAGTAGTGTTTCCATTTGCAAAAGTGCTTGACTCTGTCACTCAGTCTCTGCAGTCCTTACTTTGGTGACCAACCTTATGACAGTGTAAGCATGTCATTCCAGGTTTTCTCTAGTTTCTAGATCTTCCTATCCATTTCCTCATATAGTTAGTAGCTATATGTCCATATCTACCACATGCTATGTAATTTACCCAAGTTTTGTAATCCCAAACATATGTATTACCAACTCTTCTCGGTTGATATGCATTTTCTTGTTCTTTAGGTTTCTAGACTTGCTTTATCCTTTTTCTGCATTCATGAGATGTGTGTCCATGTTTGTTGCAAGTAGAACAATGGTTTTCCATGTAATATTTCTTCTTTGGTTTATTCACTTTATATGTGTATTCATGTGCTTTTTGTCCATGTTTTTTACATTTATAACAATTACCTATGAATGTAGAAGTAGTTTTAGGAATTCCTCTTTCTTTTCTCTTGCAAACATTTGATGTGTGGTGTGGTTTTCTATAGTGATTACATGAATTCTTCTTTGGTCTTGGATTGGTGTATACATTCCTTTGATCATCTTGGCTTGATGATTCTCCATGCTCTATATACCCTAAACTGATATTGTTGTTGAGTCTTCTTTGTCCATTCAAAAATTCATCCATTCTTTTTGTACTGTCTTCAGCTTTCTTGATCGTATCATTATGTTGTTTTTGAATTTTAGCTTCATGCTTCAGTTTCTCATTTTCTTCTTTTAGTTCACCAATAGCTTCCAATTTTCCATTAAGTTCTATGTTCACTTGGTTGGATTCATGACTCATAAGAACTATTTGATTGGTGATCTCAATGATGTTCAGTAAGTCTTTGTATCTCAGATTCTTTCTCTTGCAAATTTTTAGTAATCTTCCTCCTATCATCAATAGCCAAAGTTATTTCTTGTTCTTCTTGTCTTGCATTATTCATAACATCAATCATTCTTACCATCTGTGTCTCTTGACTAATCTACAGTACTTTCACTTTTTTCATTTATATGTTGATTGATTTCATTTAGATCTGTAATGGTTCCTTTAGACATGTCAGATGTATTACCAGATCTAGATGAATCCAATAGGTCAGGTATCTCTTTTTCATGATAGTCATTTTCATTTTAACGAGATGTCATGACTTTTCTTTTAGCCAATAACTCTTTCATTTTGTTTCTTGCCTCTTTGTATTTCTAAAGGAAATCTGTATTTGGAACTTCTGATTCTCAATATTTTTATCAAGCTTATACCTTTCCATTGTAAGATCTTTTCTCTCAAGTGATTTAAACTTTTCAAAATAAGAGATCTAGCTCTGATACCAATTATTGGAATAATGGAAGGGTGTGTACTGAGAGGGGAGGGGTGAATCAGTACCCTTAAAAACTTTTACCAATTAACCTTAGTACTCATTACTTGCATAACCGACCATTGTAGCTTTTCTACTTCATGCATGCAATATTATAGCATAAATGTAAATGCATGTAAAAAAACATAGAAACATTCATGAAACTCGTTTACACATGACACAAGTATTTGGTAACACATAAACCCTTGTTAGAAGGTAAAAACTACGGGGAGGATGAAACCCACAAAGCTTCACTATCTGCAGAATGGAAGGTGCTTGTTAGGGCTACAAGTTGTGATCACTTCTGATGATCTTACCCTGTTAGGAGTAACATGTCAGACTTGTTAAGTCTACTCAGTTAAGATATTTCAGAAACACAATGTATGTGTGCACTCGGTTAAGAGATTTACAATAAGACTATTAAGTCCACCTTCTTGAAGGATTTTTACTATTTTCTATAATTGTTAGAGAGTAGACAAAAATATAGATGACCTGATTGCTGCAATCTTACATTGTTGATTACAGATCTATTAAGCTCACAAAAAATTTATCACCTTATTGTGATGGATAATACCTCTGTTCTGCTAAGTAGCCTTGAATGTAGTTCTTCATAACTGAATTCTTCTTTATCTGTCCTTCTACATGAAAACCTTTGTCTAATCTATAGATGTCCTTGGTGGCTACAATCATCATGTTCTTGATTGACTATTACATCTATAGATACAATATTTTGACCTAATTAGGTTTAATGCTTTTCTTGAAAAAATCTAAGATCAAAGGTTTACAAATTGACCTTGATCTCCTAGTTTGCATGAATATAATCAGTTAACTAATTAAATCCATCATTTACACTTTTCTTGATCCAAAAGAAATAGTTGTCTAGTTAAGAAAAAAGCTATTTTAAAGATTAAAGTGCTTTAGCTGACGTGTAGCGGAGATCCGCTTCTCTCGGTAATAAAACTATCTCTCGATGTAGACTGGTGCTTGATGATGTCTCTGCTCGGTTGATATACTTTCGCAGTTGATGTACTGCTCAGTGTTCAAAACATGTCGGTGACCACTGTGCTTGGTAATCACTGTGCTTGGTGATCACTGTCACTTGGTGAATGTTGTTGCTCAGTGAATGTTGACTGACTGACCAAAACTTTCTACTTGAATACTAATGACAACTTCTGATCCTTTACGGATTATCATAGGTTATATAAAGATTATAAAATATCAAAAGAAATCTTATCACAATAATTCAATCACCCATAAGCGACAAGAAGAGGGGCAGAATGAATGCCCTAACAACATAAGAAGTGACATCTGCGATGACTATGGCCTCCAAGTCTTCATGATTTGTCTTGTGGTGTGTATAAACTGGTCTCAAGAGCCATCTACTATAATGAATGAGCATGGAGGGGAGGATGATGATCAGATTGAGACCTTATAATGGATTAATGACCCAGTTGAAGTGGTTCATTGCATGAGGCTAGGCCGCAGGGAGTAGATGAGAGCATTCATGCTATGTTCTTTATTTTTCTCCTTGTGGCTAAAAGTCTCCTCAAAAGATATGTGTGTCAGTTGGCCCCAAAGTAAATCCCATGGTTATTGAAAGGACCCTCGTCGATGACCAATCACCCTTCTTGATTGGAACTTTATACTGAAAAGAACCATCCAAAATTGGTGAAGTACCGCAGCAGTTCCTACGATGAAAATTTTTCATTTATCACTACCTCGAAAGATATTGGGGAAACCATGAGAAATATTCCCCATAAGAAACCATCAGTATAACATGCACTATTAGCTCTCATGATTTTCTCACTTCTGATGGTTATCACTATGTCGATGAACTTTATTTCCAAGACCTTCGTCAATGAACTTGATGACTTTCACTCATTATTGGGGTTGATTGGTAAGAGCACCACCGATAGAAAATAACCCAAAAATATTCCAATATTCCTACGCAAAAATATCCCTATCATTAAAAATATCTATCATTGACATAACCTACATGAAGCTCTGTCGATGATCCTGTGTTCCTTGTTGAGCTTCAGGTTCTGACCTTAGTTCTGGAACAATCTAAAAAAAATTCCTTTGACTTTTCTTTGTTCCATTTGTTCCTTTGGATCCATGAAACCCCCTAGGAACCATCAAACTCTTTTATTTTGGCAAGAGTGAGCCCCATTCATTACTTTTCATTGGTTTTCAGAAACTATCCTTGGTTCCAGAAGTGCCTTTAGAACTTGAAGGCAATTCCAAAACTACCTGAGAAACCCAGAAGTCGTCTTTATTTTTTGATAAACCTAGTTCCATTTGGCACTTTGGGTTCTAAAAAGAGTTCTGGAATAGTCTACAAAATCTAAAAGTCTTTAGACTTAGTCACTTTTTCTCTCTTTTGATGAACTCATCAGCAATACTATGGGAAAGCTTCACCAAAAACATCATTGGTAAGACTCTTTCAATACAATCTATTGCATAGCATGAACTCTTGGGTGACACAAAAAATTCACTTCTGATAGCTATCCTGATGTTGATGAAATCTGTCAAGGTCATTTCGGCAAGACCCAAAGATGTCTTGCTGAAACCTTTCATTGATTGTTTCACAAAGACCTGCGTTGGAAAGGTTACACCGATGAACCCCATCATTGCAACTGACACTATCGGATGCCAATATTTCTCCACTACTAACAGTGATGGTTATGCCTATGGAAACTGTCAATAAGACCTTGGATCCTGATGAGCTATTTGTTTAGGACTTTGGTAAGACCATAGACAAGTCTCATTGAAATCCATCCTTGTTGTCTCAAATAAAAATTACATTTTCATTTCAGTATAACCTAGTAAAATTCTTCTCTAAATTGTAGTCTTGAAGCATTTAACTGATTTAGCTCTCTCTAGCTTGCTCACATAGAAAAAAGTGAAGGATAAAAGATCTAGGGATCTGATGGGGACCAAAAATGGTCAACATTTCTGGCAACTCAAGGGGTCACAAGCCTTCTATGTGAAAAGATCATTTTTATGGTAATCTGTTGGGCATGGAGTCACTGGGAAATTAGAGAACTACTACCTTATGTAACTGAACAAAACTTCAAAACTCGTTATCTCAAGAAGAAAAAAGTTGTGCCCGTGCACTTCTAGAGAAAAAAAAAACTAAACTACTATCTACATAAATCTTAACTTTCTTTAATAGAAAAGCTTAAGATGAATCTCATTGACTGGTATTGGAAGAAACTGACAGTCATGCCTAGATAATTGAAAAGCGTTGGCCACTTTTCAACCATAAATAACATAAGGGCCACTCCACATGGTATCAAACTTGGAGTGTCTTCTTGGTTTGGCTTTGTTTGCATCCCATTTGAGAATAAGGTCACCTTCATCAAAGGCTCTAATAGTATCTTTCTTGTAAAGATTATTCTTGACCTATTGCTGATATTTTTCAAGTGTCCTCATGGAATTATTTATGGCCACCTCAAGCTCGATTACCTCAGCCATTCTAACTGTCATGGCATCACCTTCAGCTAGCTCCAACTAGTGAGCTGACTCAAGAGAGGTAAATTCTAGCGAAAGAGGAAGCCTTGCTTCTCTCCCATATACCAAAATGAAGGGTGAATTTCCAGTCTCTCTCTTGGGTGTGATTTGGTTAGCCCATAAGGCTGTTCTCAATTTAATATGTCATCACCTCTGATTTTTTTCAATTGTTCTCTTGATAATCTTGATTATATTCTTATTGGAGGAATCACCTAGGCAATTACCTTGAGGGTAATAATTTGAAGAAGCCTTCAAATATACACCATGTTCTATTGTACAAGATTTAAAGTTGGATCCAACAAAGGACTTCGCATTATCTAAAGTGATAGTTGAAGGAGCACCAAGTTTCATTTTGATCCCATCAATAAATTCACATAACTAAAGTCTTTGTGGCATCCTTGAATGCTATTTCCTTTGTCCACCTTGTGAAATAATCTATGTTTTCCAAGATCCATTTTTGACTAGAGATAAATGACGGGTTTTTTAGACCAATAAAATCTAAATCCCACTAAGTGAACGGTTGTTCAACCTATATAGGATGAAGAGGAAGGGAAACCAATCTCTTCTTGCCTAAAAAGAAAGTACATTTCTTACATCTTCTCACCCATTGATGAGAATCCCTTGAACAAAATTTCCAATAATAGACATCCCTCATTATCTTCATGTTTGTGACTCTTTCTGAAAAGTGAGCACCTGAAGGGCCACCATGAGACTCCTCTAACAGTCTATTAGTCTAATTTTAATTGATGCATCTTAGTAAGACTCCATTGGAATATTTTATGAATAGTATATTATCCACCAAGGTATAATTAATAGACTGTAATTTGAATTGTCTCCTCTTAGCTTTATTTAGACCTTGTGGATATCTACCTTCTAACAAGAAATTAGTCATGTCACACAACCAATCATTCTAATTTTCATTCTTAGCTGGTTGTTCATCTTGTAGAATAAGGATAGCCTCTTTAGGTGTCTCAAAATATGAGATCATTTGTTCACATAGGCCTTTTCCCCTCATAATCTTGGTGATTTTGATTTCAATTTCATATTCCATGACTTTGGTAATCCATCTAGCTCTATTTTCACTGATGTCTTTGTTCAAAAGAAAATCTTTCACATCTGCATGTGGGACCAAGAATTGGATCTTGTTGTTGGCTAGTTGATGTATAAATTTTTTTAGATCTCTTATCATATAAAGAATATTTCTTTCTACATTTCTATATCTATCTTCATATTCTTTAATCCCCTCACTAAAGAAAGTAATGGGCTACTCCAAATTTTCTGAATTTAGCTATGTTAGAACAATTGATATGCTATATTATCCTCTGAGAGTATAGAGGATAAAATATTTGTCAAAATTAGGATTGAAAAGATTAGCAGAAGATGCAATTTCTATTTTAATCTCCTCAAAACTTTACTTTCCTTCTTTGGTCCATCTAAACTCTATGTTCTTCTTTACCATGCTTGTAAGAGGTTTAATCATAGTAGCAAGGTTAGCAATGAACCTTCTTACAAAATTGATCCTACCAAGGAAACTCTATAGTATTTTTTTGTGAATACAAAGTGGAAGAGAAATAATAGCCTCCATTCTATCTGGATCTATTTTCAATCCATCCTTTGATACAATGTGGAATGAACCTTCTTACAAATTGATCCTACCAAGGAAACTCTATAGTCCTTTTTTGTGAATACGAAGTGGAAGAGAAAGAATAGCCTCCATTCTATCTGGATCTATTTTCAAGCCATCCTTTGATACAATGTGTCCTAAAATCTTTCCCTAATTAGTAGGAAAAACACATTTTCTAGGAGTTAAAGACACACCATACTCTCTACATATAACGAATACTTGTCTCAACTGATCGAAGTGATATGTTGCATGCTTAGAGTAAACAGTTATATCATCAAGATATATCATCACAAAATATGTTAAGACACCTTTAAGGTGCTATTTTGTTGGGGAATTGGAATTTGACTCAAAGCATTATTATCTCATAATAAGGTTTTGATCTTCTATTTTTGCATCTTCTAGATATAGTTTGGACCGTTTGGTTGACCCAGAAGATGACTCAGTCAATCCATCTTCTACATTTGGTTGCCAATTTCAAAATTGGAATTGGAACTGACAAATTCAATTGATGACTACCATTTCTGACCCTAGGCCACTAGAAAAACCCTCGAAGATTAATATTTTGAACCCTAGGTCGCTGGAAAAACCCTGGAAGATTAATATTCAAAGTCGTTTACAGATACTTAGTGACTCTGTACCCATAATTGGACATTTTGACCCCCTCAAACAGATCCTTGTAGTGATATTTGTAGCTACTAGAGTATTTCAAGAATGGATCAAAGTCAAATCCGTCATAGCAGACTTGAGAAAATTCTGCATACCTGATGATCTATTGGCGGACCACATTATCTAGGGGAGTCAGCAGACCTTCCTAGTCATTAGCCCCTTGGATCTCCCTCCATGTGTCTGCTAGCTTCTTCTTTGGCTTCATTGCCATAGTTTTCTCCACCTCCTTTATGCCTACACCTACCATAGACTCTGTTGTTGCACTGAGAACCAGCCATGCCCTGACCTTTTTCTACCATGGCCGATCAACTTTAGCAAGATTGATTTTTGAGCAGATTTTCACCGATCTGAGCATGTAGTGTTGTACCAGAATAGAAACAGGAAGGGATCCCTTGAAGGGAATAGCGATCACATTCATGGCTTTGCTAGAGAAATTATGGTACAGCTGAAGAAATTAGGGAGATTTTATGTTGCAAGCCAACTTCCCAATCTGCAAAACCCATGGACCTGACAAAATTATAAAATGAGGTTAACAAAAACATAAAATCAAGTTTTGAAATCATATTCCACCTATTTGGATGGAAGTTGGAAACCCTCATTTTAACTTGAAATTGGAAGATGGAAACTATATTCGGGTTATTGTTTCAATGCACCAAATGGCAGATTTGAACCCAAAACCTGCTTTTGGGCATCAAAATCCAATTCCACCCCTCCACCAAATGGGGCCTAAATTCCATCTCCATTTCCTTTTGGAATGTTGCACCTGCATTAGTTAGCCAAAATGATATTTTTCAATAAGAATAGGTACCCCAGTTAGTGGTAAATGTTGTCTTGTATTGGCCCAATTCTTGGACTAATATATGGTTGTACCCTAAATAACCATATAGAAAATAGAATCATTCTAAACCACTAATCTTGGACAAAATATGCTCCATGGAAGGAAGGGGGTGATGGTCTTTAAGGGAAGCCTTTTTAAGGTCTCTAATATCCATACATAATCTAATTTCGCCACTCTTATTCCTTAAATGAACAAGATTAGCTACCTAAGAATAATTCTTAATAGGAAATATTATATTATCCTCTATGAGCTTGGACAACTCTTTTCTCTTCAGTGGTTAAATCCTAGGATGGATTGGTCTTTATTTTTGTCTAACTAGTTTTGCATCAACATTTAACTCTATAGTATATTGAGACAAACTTGGTTCAAAAATTTTTAATTCCTCACATGTCAAATCAATAACATCATTGAATTCTTGACATAAATTAATGAAAACTTCTTGTTCAGTCTCAGAGTATACCTTTCCCAAATTATGAGTCTTTCCATCATTAATGGTGACAAGTTTGTAGTCATCTTTCTTTGCATCCAGGTTGCGACCTTTTCATCTTGCTTGATCATAAAATGTGAATATGACCACCAAGGTGACTAAACCTTTAGGTAGCATATTAGAATTTAGCCTAATGATCTGATCTCCATATTGGCTATGTAACCTCTGATTTTTAGCAGAGAATTATGCCTCATGTTGCATAAAATTGACAATCTGTAAGTTGGAATTAACAACTTTCCAATCTATACAATTTTCTAGGACAACATGCCTTACAAAAAGTCTAATATGTTGTTCCTTCATGTCTGCAACATGCTCTGGTATATCATAATAAGAATCAATTATTGCAAGTCTATCAGCATGTTTTTTCTGGTTTATTGGAACACTGTGAATGTTGAAAGCTTGAAATGCCTCAAGTAGATCCCAAACTCGGTGTTTGTATGATTTGAGGAGGTGGTTCTTCATGAAATTCTAATTTCTAACTTGATTAACAAACAAATTGATGTCTCCAAATACTTGAAAATATTCTATACTTATTCTCTGGGAAAGTTGGAGACCTTGGATCAAGGCTTCATACTTGGCTAAATTATTAGTGCAGTTGAATTAAAGTCTAAATGAATTATAGTATTTCTCCAAATTTGGAGAAATAATCATTACACCAGCACTTGATCCATTCTTATTCCTTTAACCATCAAAGAACATAGTCCACAATCCATTAGTATCTTCTTGTTCTTTCATAATATTGGGGATATGAGCATCTCTTCATGTATACAATAAGTTCCAATGCTTGTCTCTTCAGCTTCTTATACTTGGTCAAATTGAAAAGCATTATTCTAAGAGATAATCAGGAACCTTTGTTAAGAGAGTATAAGATTCATGGACTATGTATTCTTCCATGTCTTCATGGAGTGTACAATTCATGTTTATGGGGCTAGGTGTGTAGGTTTATATATTATTAAGAGCCAATGTCTCTTCCTTTATGTAATATTTTTTCCCATACCTAGTTCTGAAGAACATGTAGTACCAATCAGATGCAATATAGCCCTATATCTTAGTAGTAAAGTCCCTTGAAAGAAAAAGGGAAAAATGTGCACGGAGGTCAATAAATAATATTTCCTATATGAAGGTGCAACTAGGACATGCATGCAAGGCCAATTTGATATTATTTAGTACTCCTACTATTTGGAAAAAAGTACCATCCATTTGGACAACCCCTTTAATCATAGGTTCATATTTAATACCTAGAAGATCAACAACCTTCTTGGGCATGACTGAGCTACTAGCTCCAGAGTATATAATACAATTGTGAGATAATTTATCTCCTATAATGAAAGAGAGATAAAAAGGGGAAGGTTTTTCCTTCTTACTTACATTTTATTCTTTCATAGGTTGCACCAAAATTTTTGCTATATTTAATGTTCCACTTTCTATTGCACTTTTTATTGTTGGTTCCTTTTGAATCTTAATGGCCTTCAACTCCTCATGCAATAATTCTAACTGTGGTAAAATTGAGATGGAATCACACATTCAAATGTTGATATTATATTTCTTCATTTGATCTACAATATTCAGGGGAATGCTTTATAATTTAGTAGGAACTTTAATAACAATAGGGTCTAATTTTAGTATTGGAACATCTTGAGGATCCTTTGTTTGTTTTCTATTCTAATTAGCATTTTGATCTTGTACTGAGGCACTAAAATCATATTGTACACCTATTCTTGTAGGGGCTGCAAAAACTATTGAAGTTGAAGTTTTTTTCTATGAAGGAGGTGAAATGCTCTCTACTCCTCTCCTCTTGCTTCTAGTATTATGAGCTATGCCATTATTACTATCATGATTAGCAAACGATTACTCCTATGGCTAATAATTAATTAGAGAAAAATCCCTTTGTTTTTGGGGTTTAAATCGAACCTTGGACTGATTTGTATCATAATATTGTTCTGAAGTTGTTGATTCCTCTTGGGTGGTTAGAGTTTGAGAAGATTCCACCATTAGACAATCACACTGATCATAAGAAAAGTTGCAAGTAGAACACTTCTCTTTCTCTTGAGAAAGATTGTTTTGAGCAACAAGTGTCCTTAGTAGTTTTTTATTTAGATTTGCAGGGACAACATTATTCCAAGGCTTATTTTGGCTCCATGAACCTTGTCCTTGATTTTGTGGCCTATTGAACAAAGAACTTTGAGTGTAGGGTTGATTAGGCTAACTACCTTGAGCTTTTTGTCTCTTTAGAGTCACCATATCATTTCCAATACTCAAAATTTGATGACTAACCTCTTACTTCATATTCTGCATTCTAAGATCTAAACCTTGTATCTTTTGTACTACAGTCTCCAACATAGATTCATGTTTACTATTCAAAGATATATAATTTGATAGTGAAGCAATAAGTGGCTAACTTGTAGTTTTAATTAGAATAGGATCCACTATAGGTTGATGTATAGGTTCTTCTATATATAAAAGGATTCGGAGGCCTTGGAGCTAACTTTCCTCCTTGAATTAGGTAGTTCTCTGCTCTAATAGTCATGTCATATGTAGTCGGCAAAGTATCTCCCCCCATTGTTTGTAATGTGGTATAAATGTCACTTTTAAAATCTCTAAGATAATGCAAGAAAGTATACCAAGAGAAGTCTTTACTGAAGCATGTATTATGTCCCATGTCTTTTGGAATCTGTAGTTTAAATCTGTCATGAAATCATGGGGTGCTCTTTTAATTATAGTTAGCTTCTCCAAAAGTGATAGGTGATCACTTTTGTCTTCAAAATTCTTGCATAGTATTTCACCTAAATCATCCCAATTATGAATAACATTATGGGGAAAACCCCGATATCATTGCAAGGATTTTCCTTTTAAAGATGCAGCTAGAAGCCTAACAACAACATTATCCTCTGTGATACCATGTATATTACTAATATTTGAAACTTCCTGAATATTCCCTATTGGGGAAATGGAATTTTTACCAATAAAGTTTGATAAACTCTCAAGCGCAGACACCGATATATCATTTATTTGGGCTAATATGAGAGGAATTCCACTATTAAAGGTAGAAAAAACTTGATTCTTAGGAGCATCCATATGGAATCAAGGTCTATTCAAATGAGTATATGGTATCCTAGGTTGAGACCTATCAATAGGAGGAGTAGAGAGAGATATAGTTGGTATAGGTTTTTCTTCTAAACTCCTAATTGGTGATGGATAAAGTCTATTTATTCTTCTTCTTCTAGAATTTTAAAATGGGAGTTGAACAAACTGAAAATTACCTCTAGAAGATTCCCTTGTTTGTATCCTTGGCATGAATTATGGCAATTTGATCCTGAACTGAGATATAGAGATGGAGTCACCAAGTACTTGAGTTTGATCATCTTGAAGGATTGAATTCTAAGAGCAGCACTATCTCCTTAGCATAGAATTTGAACTCCTTTATTTGACACCAGTGGACTAGTAGAACTCTTTTGTAAGTTTTGAATTTGAGTCCCACCAAGCGTACAAAAATTGTTAACACAGAAGTCTTCACCCTTTCCTAGATGGTGGTTAGTGACCTCAGAGACCTCATGAAACATGGAAACAACCTCCAAGTGTGAGACTTGACAAGCGAGATTGAGTCTCTAGAGAAGGTTGGATTCCTTACAATAAGGGTGCACCTAAAACTACTACTTTTGAGGAAAATGGGGAAGGATTGCATGAAAGGGAAATACTGAAAGGGAAATGGTGGTGCACTAGATTGAGTATGTTTTTACTCTCTCTGCCTATGAATCCACTTTTCATTAATAAAAGAACTAAAACATACATTTATCCCATCTCTAATCTATTTCCAAAAGACTCTTGTGCAGATCAGAACTAGTAAGATGCTACAAGGAAAATACTTTTACTTATATAACATTCGTAAGAAAAGTAGATACAACATACAAACTTTAAGAAATGTGAAAGAAACATTCATTACAAGGCAAAGAAAATGCAATTAATACCAAAATGGTGAGAAGAGGAAAAACCAGGAAATTTCATTAATGGAAGGCATAATGAAATTACATCTACAGAGAATAAGCTACTGTAAGTGAACCAGAGAAGAACACTTTAAAAATTTACAAAATTTCCTTTTATGGATCTGGCATAACTCAAAATGAAATAGTGAAGTTCAAAGTTCAAACCCTAACTAGGGTTAGGTTACAAAAAGATAAAAAAGATCAGAAGCAATTTGACCACAAGTTGAGTACCCAAAAGAAACAAGAAGAGGGGAAGAATAAATGCCCTAGTAGCATAAGAAGTGACCTCTATAATAACTATGGCCTCCAAAGTCTTCATGATCTATCTTGTGGTGTGTTGAAACTCATCTTGAGATTCATCCCCAGCAATGAATGATCATGGAGGGGTGGCTAAAGATCAGATCAAGACCCTGTAGTGGAGTAATGACACCATTGAAGTGGTTGATTTTATTAGGAAAGGTCGTAAGGAGTTCAAAAGAGCATTCATTCTTTATTCTTTGTTTTTCTCCTCATTGTTGAAAGTCTCCCTAAAAGATCTGTGTCAATTTCCGCCAAATTAAATCCCATGAGCATCGAAAGAACCCTTGCCGATGACTAATTTCCCTACTTGAGTGGAACATTTTGCTGAAAAGAACAATCAAAAATCAATGAATCCCCGCAAAAGTTCCTTCGGTGAGGATTTTGCATTTATCATTGCCTCTGAAGATATCTGTGAGACCATGAGCAAGCATCCCTCACAAAAATCTCGGTAAAACTGTATATGGTGAAATGGTGATAAATGGTAGACCACCAAATCATATATACATTAAGAAGACCCTGAATCCAAATCCTCAAGAAAAATATGATTTGTACAACCCAAAGGATGTAAGGACACAAATGCAAGATCTAGTTGAGGGGAGAATTTAGGGTATTCTTTTGTAATGCAAGAAAATGATAAGAGATCTTATGTTTATGATTAAAATAAGATGTAACAAAAAGGTACTATAACAAATATGATCTAATCTATAAAAGTAGATGCAAGATGTAGAAATAAGAATGTGTGTACCTGAAAAATGAGGGATAAAGAAGGTGTTCAAATACTAATTTTTTGTCTGATAGAGTCCTAGAATGTCCCGATACCTGAATCCAAAAGTCTATAACTTGCAACTCTATAACCTGCAACTTTCTATTTTTCTTAGGGATAGGTTAAAAGTAGTTTGAACTATAGACAGGAATAGGTCAAAGGTTTAACCTATACCAAATATGCTCAAAATCAAAAATAGAAAGTGGATCTGGACAACTCTTTGGATTGTCTTTCTTTCTCTGTAACTAGAATATGCACTCTGAATGTTAGGGTATATGTTGAAGGTTCGACCTATACCCAATACAGTCAAAATTTGGAATAGAAAATGGATCTAGAAAATTCTCTCAAATGGGTTCCCAGATTTGTAGCTAAATCTCCATTCTGAACTTGCACTTGCAGACAAGAGAAAAGGGGAAATTGTTGGGGGAAAGGGGCTTGCCTTGCTCAAGCCCCCATTTAGGAATTAACCTTGAAATGAAATTAGTAAAATCATGTAAAAAAAAGATAAATTTAAGTATTCACCTTGCTTTCCAAACCCTTGTGGGTGGATATGGATCCACTATACCCACAAAGAAGTATTCTTGCTTGATTGAGTGTTGAATTGTAGAATATAGGATGTCTTCACTAATGCAATAGATCTACACTTTCCAAATCGTAGATCATGGATGTATGTATGCTTGATATAATTGAATGGATATGGATCCTCTTTTTCAATTGGTAAGTCCTCCACTACTCCATCATGAGAGAAAGATTCACACAATAGTCTTCAAATCTTGGTGTAGAATCCTTTCTTTCTTGAAATCAACTTGGGCTTGAATGCCTGCAATTGTGGGCATGAAATGGGTGAAATGGGTGTCTTAGATGTTAATGGATGGAAAAATGAAGGGGAGAGGCCTCCTTTTATAGATATTTTGAGGTTTAATTTTGGAGAGGCCGACATCACTAGGCGAGAAAATGAAAATATTATGTGTCGGGCTCGAAACCTACTAATTTAAAACCCCAAAGATATAGGTTGAAAGTGGTTTGACCTATACCCAGGAGGGTAAATTTTGAGGTAGAATTTGCGAGGCCCTAGAAGTATTAAGGGTTCGGTGAAAAATGGAGATAAAAGTGGGAAAATCAAGCATAAATGCATCCATAATCGAGGAGATTAGTTGGGAGTTTTCACAAAACTAAGTTACGACTGCAAGTTTTTTCTAAAAGTCTTCTACCTCTTTGCTGCAAATTCAAATTGAGGTAGCTCTTTCTACACATTCAATATTTTTTTTCTTTTCTTGTGTCAACCAATTAGCATACTCTTTTTTATTTAGTGCCTTCAAATGACTCCTAAATTTAAGCACAATTTTGTCTATACTTTGCATAACCTATTAAAATGTGCAAGAGAGTTCTACAATTAAGTTATCATGTCTCCTCATAAAAGTTCCTATAGAATCCCTTTAGGTCAAAATGGGATTCCTCTTCTTATTAAAATCATTTATGGTTACTTTCATTGATCTTAACCATATAGTTGGAAGGCCAATAGTGTCTTCATTGAGAATAGTTGCAACTAATAACTTATCAACACTAGTTTTCTTAGTCTATGTGAAATTGGAGGAAAATAATCCCATAGTGGAACCACTTGATTGATTCATGTATCCTCATAATTTAACACCATTTCATCAAAAATGTCCAAATCCTTATGCATTGCAAATCAAAAAGTCAGAACTACTTTGATTGATATTTCTCCCTTTTTCTCCAAATCATCTCTCCATTCCTCACATGATTTCACAAAAGGTTATACCCGGGGAACCTTCTTCATTACCTTTATATTTTCTTGAATTCTATCCTTTAGATCATTAAGATCAATGTAACTTTCCAATTAATGAATGATAGACCTTAATTCTTCATTCTCAACATCGAGATCTTTACCCTTTTCTAATATTTTGAACATTGATCTGACTACAAATCTCATCTAAGTCTTTTATCCCTTAAGAGTAGGAACTCCCAAATCCAACTCTTTCACCATATAAATTTATAGAATTAAATATTTTTTTATTTTATCTACTTTTGGTATTTCCACTTGTTCTTTTAGTCTCCCATGCCTATCTTTCATAAAATAAGATATCTTTTGTGCTTTCCTTTGGCTTGACTCTCCTTGTTGGAAACCTCTTTCTGCCAATGAAAGCTCCTATGGCTCAATTTTTCTATAGGTATTCTTCCTTTATTTTATATATTTGGTCAACCAAGTAGGAGTGGATGTGGTAGTGAGTGGGTGATATGTTTCAATTTGGAATAGATCCTCAGATTCCTTTTCTTCTTCTATTTGAATTGAGGATGACACTTGTTGTAGAGGAGGAATAGTGTCATGTTTTGAAGGAGAAAAAATATCCAATCATTTCTCTTCCTGTCCAGGAGATGGGGTTTTTTGTTTTTGGGGACAAGGGGTATTTTCCTCAAGTATATGTTCTTATACAACCTCTTTCTTATCACCCTCATTTACCCCTTCTTCTTTATTTCTTTTTCTTTTTCTAATTTTGTATCTTGTTCAACTCTGCCTCTTTGTCCACTTCTCCAATCTTAGGATACTTTTCCTCTTCATTTCCCTCTACCATACCTCCATCTATTCTTGCTATCACTTCCACTTACACATCCTACAAACTATCATTTTCTGGTTCATTCATCCCTTCCAAATATGAAAAGTTAGAAACATAAAATTTAGCAGGACCTAATGGGTCTTCTTTCCCTGGTTCATGATCTTGTTAAATATATGAGTCCACTAATAGAGTGGTCCATTCTTCTTTTATTTGAGGAGGCTTTTCCATATTTTCTTCTGAATAAGGATCCCCTAAACTCAAGACCTAAGTAGCAGCAGTGGTAGATATGGTTCTTCTATTAGTAGCCAACTATGGTCAAGTATCTTCTTCTTCATCAGATTCCTTAGGAACCTCTATGAATGGTTCCATTTTAGGAGATGCCTTCTATAATATTTTATATAATTTCCCTTTATCGTTAGACATTTTTCTCTTCTTGGGAATATTCATTGTGAAAGGGGGAATACTGGGTTCAGATGATGATTATGAACCTTCGTCGTGATCTAGTAGAAGCATTTGATGGCATGATTGCAATTGATGGAGAATAAGGTGAAGTGGAAGAACTTGAATCTTCCTAAGGGGGTGGTACACTTGAGTTCATAGGTGTAGAAGAGGAAGAAGTGACATATTTCATCTCTTGAGCCTTATGTTGCCTCAATATTTGCAAAGGTGATTTATTCACTATAGTCCAAGCATCACCTGTGATTTTTCCTGGAGTTGTAGTGGATGGAACTTGTCTAAATATTGGGTCTTTTCAACCTTTTGAGCCTCTAGACTTCTCCTTAAGAATCTTATCCATCCCCTCAACCATGGGAACTATTTCTAATTTTTATAGTCTATAGAGCCACCCTTGGGTGTAACTTATCACATCTTAGCCCTATGTTAATGTCCTTTGACTCCTCCAGTACATCAGCATTGAAAATGGGCATATTGTAAATTTTATCCTCATTATATAGGGGTAATAGCCTCCCATCATAATCTAACTGCCTATTTACATCTAAAATGTACATTCCTTCATCATCCCTTGTCAAGTCAAGATTCAGTCTGCAATAATCCCTAACTTGAACCTCATAATCATTTGTACAATTTACCCAATGATCTTCAATATGGGGTTCATGTTTGAAATGAACCCCCATGACATGGTTGAATGTACCAATTGGATCAAGATTTCCCCTCTAACTAGAAATTTCATCAAGTGGACAATATATCCTTTTAGGTCCCACGGCCATAGAAATCTTCATATCATGGGCAAAGTGAGCCCCAATTCTTATGGGAAACTAGAAACAAGGCTTATGATTTCTCATGATCAACCAGCGAGCATTAGAAATCTGCCTACATAATTCTATGAGCACCAACCTGTCAAAGGGATACCTAGAAATATTTGTGGGTTGGAATGTACAACTTTCCACCCGAATGTATGTGAATGTTTGGAATTAAATGTAATAGTTCCAAAACTTCCTGATTTGGGAGGCTACCTCAACTGAAAGTATTTTTTGTAAAATCTCCCTGTATGGTCTTAATGATTGCAAAAATGAACTCATCATTAACCAATCTATAATCTGACTTCTCATGCTTATGTATGTGGATCATCGATGGACAATTTTCATGGATTCAAGTACCTTCCAACCCTGAGCCTTAGAAAATTTTCTTGTACCACTAGAAAATAGACCAGGTATGACATCATATAGAAATGTGGGTTAGTCTTTACTCACTAAAAATTCTCATCTAGACTATCACTAATAATAGTGCTCTAGTAAATTCTCTTTCTCCTCTTCTGAATGGTTTTGATGAACAACACCATTGAGGGTTCCAATTGTTTGATATGGGGAAGATCAAAAAATCTACTCAAAATATTAATATAGTTCTTGATGTCTTCTTGAAATAAATCACTATGTAAATCCATGTTGTCCATCTAATGAGGCTTCCTTGGCCTATCTAGGTAGTTATTGTTAATATATGTTTTAATCTTTCACTCATTCTCATGGAACATCTAGGAATTTTCCTTTGATACACAAAAATATTCATCACATTGAGGACTCTTGCAAATCCTCTCAATGTTATCTAGCCTAATATCCAATACAACTTCTCACAATTTTCCGAAGATCATTCTCTCCTCAAGCCTGTAATTTTTAGCACAAGCCATGATTAAATCCAGTGAATGAATGGAAACATGATATGAAGCTACATGTACCAATCCTGATTGGAACAAGGAGGTTGCATCTAGTTGATGACATGTAACTGCTTAAATGTTTGAAGATGTTAAGTTGATGATCATGCAAAGCATTAAAATAGTTAATGTATTGTATTTTCATTGATGTCAACTTGATATAATCTTTATGGTCATTTTAATACTACAAAAGACTTAAAAGAACCGATGAATCAAAGGCTATGCTATCAATAATGCATATAAGTCAAGTATTCACTAAGTGACTACATACACCGACAGAGTGCACCCGATGGTCAAAGTAAAAGATCAAAGTCACAGTGTTTCCTGACGAGGAAATGCACAGCATTACCGATGAGCAGAGTTACAGTTTTTCCCGGCGAGAAAAACATAGAGTAACCCGATGGAAATAATTTTAGTGTTAACTGATGGAGAAGAAAAAGACGGAGATCTCGATGATAACTGAAGTCACACCGACAGAACAGTCAGTTATCACTGATGACTAATTGAAGTGTTGACCGACAGAATAGAGAGTTCATAAAATGACAAAATGCTTAGTTGTCATGAAGCTAAATATAGAGTTAACAAATACTTATCATTGTTTTAATCATCCAGATAAAGTCATAGATAAGTAATTTATTTAAATTTGCTTTTTCCAGTTGGCAAGAAGATCTCTACGAGATTAGACTGGAGATTTTCTTTAAATCTGTTGGCAAATATTGTCGACCATGCCAAGATCAAGAAAGCCAAGAAAAGAGGAAATCATGTCTATAAGAGACAAACTCAATTCATTACGAATTGTGTGTGTGGGGTGAACAAGAGAAGAGAAAATATTCTAAAGAAAATCTGAAGGAGAAGAAAATCTTCATTTCAGTCCTGATCAACAAGCTAAAGGAAGAGCTAGATTCTAAAGACATTGACGAACAATGAGACAAGCATCACAGAGAAGCACAAGTGTGGATCAAAGGTATATATTTGATTATATTGATCAGTGAAGTAATGGACCTACAATAGATCTGAAAATCTGCAATTGAGTTGTATGTATGAAAAGATCATTAGTGTTTCATTTTAACCATTGAAGCATATATGCCTCTTAACAGAGCAAGACTTAAAAGTCTTTTTTAATTGAGCTACATCCCAAGGAGTATCAAAAAGTTTGATCACAAAGTAGCAGTGGATATGCCTGATACCTATTAATAGGCCAAGTGAGCATTTGATCAAGGATGGTTGCATTAGATGCCAGATACTAGTTGACAAACTATTTCTAAATCCTCTAACAAGGTCACACCTAACAGTGTGTTTGTAACCTTTAACAGGGTTGGCTCTTAACAAGGCTCACTTTAGAAGAGTGAAAATTTGGGGTACCGGTCCCAGCGATTTTTCCCTTAACAGGGTTTCCACATTAAAATCCATGTGTTATGTATGTATGATTTATTTCTTTACTATTTTTTATCTTATATAGTTAATTCTGGATTTATTAGTATACTCTGCATATTTACTGGGTTTTGGTAAATAGATGATTGCTTATAGGTAAACATATAGAAGAAGGTTTGACAGAGCAATCCGACAAGTAGTAAATTGATATAATTATTTCATGGCATTCATTTTTTAGGAAAGAAGATAACTTGAGACATAATTTTTGGTTATAAGTTTGAAGGGTTGATTTAAGGATTAATTTTTGAGGCCACTAATTCACCCCCCC
>MU227968.1:5867710-5882019 GCA_018584345.1 Thuja plicata | reverse complement strand
ATTAGATGTCAGATACTAGTTGACAAACTATTTCTAAATCCTCTAACAAGGTCACACCTAACAGTGTGTTTGTAACCTTTAACAGGGTTGGCTCTTAACAGGGCTCACTTCAGAAGAGTGAAAATTTTAGGTACCGGTCCCAGTGGTTTTTCCTTAACAAGGTTTCCATGTTAAAATCAATGTTTTATGTGTGTATGATTCATTTATTTACTATTTTGTATCTTACATAGTTAATTCTGGATTTATCGGTATACTCTGCATATTTATTGTGTTTCGGTAAATAGATGACTGCTTATTGGTAAACATATAGAAGAAGGTTTGACAGAGCAATCCGACAAGTAGTAAATTGATATGAGTATTTCATGGCATTCATTTTTTAGGACAGAAGATAAATTGAGACATAACTTGTGGTTATAAGTTTGAAGGGTTGATTTAAGGATTAATTTTTGAGGCCACTGATTCACCCCCCCCCCACCCCACCCCTCAGTTATTACTAACACTAGTGTCCTTCCATTGGGATTGTTCACTCACATGATGAGCTCCCTTAAGTCCATGTGACCTATATCTGGGTTTGAGATCTCCAAATGGTGATTCCCCAACTTGAATGGGGTGTTATATCTAAGGAATTTATACTTCATTGGCACAAATGGAGTCATATCTTGTCTTGCATATGAAAACATTTATTAGAAACATTAAAAGCATTATTAAAAATAAACCATTATTTAATGCACAAGAAAAAACTAACTACGAAATAAAAATAAAACTGCATGGATTCCATTTATTCTCTAAGAAAACCCAAAAATTCCATTATTTCATAGTCAAATGAAAACCCTTTTCATTAGAATACATCAAAATAAATAGGTTTTGGGGGCCATTGATCCCCGAAACCTTTCAAGTTTCAGGGGTCAATGACCCCCGAAACTACAAAAGACAATAGTCTTTTGTGACTTTGGGGATCTTTTCAAAAGCAAGTGAAATTTTGTAAGTCGAGAGTCGGGAGGTGCAATAACCTTTGATCCCGAATCAGGTGTTGGGGGTTGTTCCACCCATGATCCCCTCCTTTTATTTAGCATAGTGACCATTGGCTTTTGAGGGTCAGGGGTACCATGTCATTGGATACTCGAAGGAGTGTCAGGGACATGGGACCCACGTTTCCCACCTCATATATATGTTGCAAGGTCGGGGATTTTGAATCCTCCACCCTTTTCGGGGATAGGGGTTCCAAACCATCAGCTCCTAATCATTTTCATCAGTGATTAAAGGACTGGCGAGGGTTGTGGATATCAAAAACCCTGACCCTTTTGGGGGTTAGTGGTTTTGATACCCTTGATCTCTGAGTTGGTTTTGCTTTTGCAAAGTAAATCAAAGCGCATGGTAATTGTCTTTAGCAGGGGTCAGGGGCATGGGGACTCCCTATCCCATTTTAGGTTCAAGGGTTCCATACCCTCGATCTATGAATCGTATGTTTTTACAGGGTTTTTCCAATTTAAATAATAATTTATGGGTTAAACCACATGGATTCATCTTGCTAGAACAATAATTATTATTAAAATTAAAATTAAAAATATACAATCTAAATAAAAAACCACACAAAAACTAAACTAGAAATGGAAAAATAAAACTAGGGCAGAAAAACAAACAACAAAAACAAAGAAAAGAAAACAAGAATCCCTACCTTGAAATTCGAATAAGAATCAAGATGATGAATAGAGCCCTCGAATCCGCTTGAGAAATATAGGGAAATCAAATAGCTCTACCAAACCTCTTTCAATACAATATAAAAATGACATCAAATATACTAGTGGATGGCCTTTTATAGGTTGGGCACACTTTTTGAAGCTCAAGGGTCATGGATTCCAAGTCCCCATACCCATTTTAGGGGTCAGGGGTACTGGGACCCTTAAAAGCCCAAATTTGTTGACTTCTTCAAAATTCTTTAAGGAAAAAACTACAAAAACTCTAAAATCTCATGACTAAAAAAGAAAAGAAAAACAACAAGAAAATGAAACAAAAAAAAACAAAAGCAAGGGAAACAAAAGGTTCATCATTTGAGCTCTGAAGTATCGGGAATTTCACTGCAATCTAACTTCCCCGAGGCTTAGATGATGAAACCTTCTAAGACCCAAGCAACAAAAGAAAAAGAAGGGGGTCCCCACTTGTCCAAATGGGAAAGTGGGGTGTGAGTTGTGAGGCACAAAACATATTTCTTCTTGTATAACAAGTGACTTCTTTTCCTAAAGTTGTACATGTTTACAAATTAAGGTAATGCATAGTTGCATGTAATAGTATTCAAATAATTGCATATTACTGGATTTGTGAATGACTTATCGGTATGGTGTGTTTGGATATGTTCTTTAATGCACCTAGGATGTTGTATTCTTGAGTTCCATTTATCCTTTTTATCCCTTAGTCTGGTCAGTTATAGTCACTCCATTATATGAAATTATTTTAAATGTGATGAATTATTTTGATGACAATTTTCTTTGCATTGGAAGGATTAGCATTTATATTTTTTAATCTTCTTATGATTGGCTTAGTCACTAACTCCTTCCTCTATCTATTGTGTGACCCTTGGTCACACTTGATTTATTATTGAAATTGTCAACATTTTTATGACTTAATGTTGAATTTGATGATTCTTCTGCTTGAGTTTTCTTTTAAATCTCATAATGGTTATACCAAATGTTTGACAAAAATTAGTCTTAGGTTATCTTATGTTTTTTTTTATGTTCAAGGGAGTATATTGCAGAGGATGTACCAATCCTATATGATACTTAATTTCATGATTGAATTGTGCCTTAAATTCTAGTAAAAATGATTTATTTAGATTAGCTTGTGCAATGATGGGAGTGTTTGACATATTGTGCAATGAATTGTCATGATATGCATAGAAGGATGAAAATGTTCTACATGGTATACATTGAATGAAGTGTGCTTATGTCTTGAATTCAGTATATTAATATGAGTTGCATTAGAGTCTCTATAAGAATATGATGTCAATAATTGATTTTTTTTGCTATAAGCATGATTAATGAGATGAACATATTGCCTAGGTCACAATAATTAGCAAGATTGATCTAGTAACTTTGCAAGTGATTAGCAAGTATGCATGGATAATCTATAGACACCTAAATATTTTCGTGAAAGGGTGCGTCTACATACATACATATATTTGTGTGTGGCATCGTAAATTGTAACCTTCTACTAATTACACCACATTTTGTGCCCTTACCTTAGTGTGTGGTGACCTAGCTCTTATCCAAGCCTATTTCTGGTTGGGATACCAAAAATCTGATAGCATATCTTTTCATGATGATCTAAACAACTGTCTTGAACCAAGTGTACATGATTGTCTACTTATGTGCCCTGTTTTGGTAGGTCAAGGGTGCTTGGAGTACCCTCAACTTGGTCAAGGGTGCCTAGTGTGCCCTTGACCCACCAATTCAATCCTGAATTCAAACATTTTGGTGATGGGTTTCCGCTAGTTTTTCCTCAATCTTGGTGTCTCAATATGATCATTGGAAGTCATCTTAATTCACAAAATATCTTGAGAACCTTATATATTTAAGCATTCCTTCAATTCATTTTTATCATCTCATATCAACACAACATCTCATTATAAGCATTCAAGTTCAAGAAATCAAGGCAACATTTCATCCCACCATATCCTTCAAGTAGATTCAAATCCAAGCATTATGGAGAAGCAAGTTAAAATGATCATCATGCAAACATGTATTCATGATTGATCTCCTTTATGTCATGTTATCTTATTGCATCAACAAGTCTGAAGTATAAGATTCAATTCTCTACTTCCATTTCAATTTAGTTTATTGTTAATTCTATAATTGGAGTTTGGCCTAGGCAAACCCCCATCAACCCAACATTTTCTCTTCTTTTCATGTGTAGGCAATAGGGTCAAGAGACATGGATTTGGCATCAGACCAAGATGACAAGGACCTACATACTAAGATTTTGAAGATCCAAAAAAGCAGGGTCAAGGCACCCCAAGCACCATCAAACTACTTACTTTTTACAAAAAAATTGGGGAAGGTTATGAGTAGTACTATGATCTCGGAAAGACAACTTTCATCTGCACTTGGCATTCCTCGGTCAAGGGCACCCAAAGCACCATTGACATCCTAATTTAAACCTAGATTTTAGATACAAGTTCATCTATGTTTTCTCTTTCCACATCTATAACCCTAGTCTACATATTTAATCTATGATTTCATGTGCACATTGAAAATTCTCAATTACTCATCTTTGGCCCTAGATCTAGCACCATACTCACACCTCTTGCATAGTCATTTTCAACTCAAATAAGGAGTGTTGAATTCATCTTCTGCTCAATCCTTTGAGCCAAGTGGATCCATTCTCTTTAATAGAATCAAGGGAAATAGGTATAGTTCCTAGTTTTCATGGATAAACTAGTGAACCCATTTTCTAGCATTATATTTTGGTGAGCTCAATGTGTCTTGTGCTTGATCTTTTTATTTTCATTTTCAAATATGATCTATATGTTCTTAATTAATTCATATTTGCAATCATTTCTTAAATATACTATAACATACATTTTGAGTTCTAGTTCACAAACATTACTTTTTGGTGAATCGATGCATCTTACATTTTGCATACCTTTGATTTTTAGATCTAATCTTTCATGATGGAATCTACTAAATCTGATTAGTTTTCTATTTCACATGTGATTACATTGTTTCTTATCTATATTTATCAAAATCGTGTGTAGGATAATAACTTCTATCATTTCATGTTTTTTTTGCATTCATTCATGACACTCTTACATATTGCATCATGTAGCATCATAAATTGTACACCTTTGATAGGGTGTATGATTTCACGCTTTCCTAGCACTGATTTTAGTATCTCTCATTTTATTATGTATTATAGGACTTCATTATGCATTTAATTAATAGTCAACTCAAGAATACGAGTCCTCTCTTAATTGAAATCTCATAACACTCCTATTTAGGCCCTTAATTCTAGGTGTGCCCTTTATTTATTTAATCTTGTCAAACTATTATAAATCTTACCTCATGTAAAAGTTCCAGACATGTTTCCCACATCTAAACATCATAATTTTTCATGAAAATGCATTCAGACATGCAGACCCCATTATCTTGCATCCCTAAAAATTTTGGCCAATTTAGTCAGGTCTAATTATCTTGAGGCGACCTTGACCGTTTCTTTTTACCCAAAATTTTGAGAGGATGTTATGACGGTCTTATCTTTTCTAAAAATATTCCCAATGTGACAATATGATAGTCTTATGTTTTCTTTTCATGAATTCAAAGTTAGAATCTCATATATAATCAAGTAAACTTCTTCATTGTGATATGCAACCATTGCAACAACAGGCTCTATAAATTGGAGAAATCTTTCTGAAGTGAAGGTCTGCAAATTCAAGGACAAATTAGCAAGCATCAAGTCTGCAATCAACTTTTATACATTATCATGGAAGCTTCAAGAGATGTTAGAGGATGATAGGAAATTGTCAACTGATGAGTGACTTGTAACTCTACCTAAGGATATGTTACTCTCATATTTCTGTAAGTAAATTTCAAATCTGAGTTTTATCATTTCAAGGTATATGATTCATGCATTCTTGAGTTGATTTCAATTATATCATTTAGGGTTTGTCTCTAACACACTTGAGTAGGAATCTAGTTTATATTTATGCAATTTAGCTCATAACAATCATATAGATACAATTAAGATTCAAGCCCACACATTATTCCATTTTTTGATATTAACTATTCATGGAGGTGGAAATCGCTTAAATGGGGGGCTAACTAAGGAAAACCCCTATATAACCACACACACATGCGCACCTATTTTGCAAATTCAATTACAAGTACCAATAGAGGCAATAGACAAAAATCAACTCAGGAGACAATGTCAAGCCCAAATTTCAAAGATCTGCAAGATAACCCATGTTAAGGGCACCTAGAGCATTCTTGACCCAGGTGAGAAATGCTAGGGATTTCATTAACACCCAAAAAGTAGTTCAAATTTGGAAAAGACCTAGAACAAAGTCTTAGATAGCCCAAATCTTGAAGGGCATGGAACAAAAAAGCATTCTCTGGACAAGGATGCCCTAACCAATGGTGACCTCCCAACTTCAACTCAGATTTTAGACACAGGTGCATAACACAATTCTCCTTTCATTTTTGTACATGTTCGACATCTTTAGTTTTCTAAATTAGTCAATATCATTTGTTTATGCTTAGATCTCAATTACCTAGCCTTTCAAATCACTTCAGAACCACGACTCTCTTGAGCAAAGAGTTTGTCAATCATCTTTATTTTTTGGTGGCTTCTTATTCCAAATGTATAGGTGGAAAATGGTCTTGGTCTTATACTTACCCATCTCTCTTTCCCTACAAAACATTTTGGTGAACCATATATTCTTTCATTACATTTTATAATTTGTATATTCATTTTACTTTTCAAAACAATAATAAATACAAAAATATTTATTTTCATGCATTGTTATGTATGTTTAGATTAGTCATTTGATGCTTTGTTTCATTAAATTAGACCATTTTGTTGCATTTTCCTTTTCTTAGATTAGGAAACCAAAACATTAAAAACAAACATGTCAAATTTCTTTTTACAAGACTTTAGTGCCTTTGATGAGCCATTTAGTAGTGATGACTTTAATATAATTTAGATTAATATGTATACTATAATTAAGACAAGTCCTATTAGAAGGATTCATTATTGGATTTGATGTTGTTGACGAATTAAATGTATTAATGCTTTTAAATAAAAAATTTATGCAAGATGATATATTTGTGATATTGAAATTTTAAATAACGAAACTTTAATGCATGAAATAACAACTAAGATGGCTTTTAAATTACATTTAGGCACATAGTTGTGCCCTTGGTTGATAGGGTAAGCGAAATAAGGGAATATAAAGTTTAACTATAAAAAAAATAGGGATGTAAAAAAATTGATGAAATTAGAGAAATATTTAATCATGACTAGTGTATGCAAAAGGGGAAAAATTGAACTTAGATGCTTTATTACTAACCCCAAAAATACATCCGCTATGCCATTGGTTTATTAATTGAATCCCTCAAGGTAGAAGCTCTACATATTCCTTGTACTCCCATCCTTGAATATGTAGTGATACTAGAAAACATGTATTGTCCACTTATAAGCATAAGCTTTGGACGACTCCCAAGGACTCTATTGTCTACTTGAACAACTCCCTTATCATCACCCAACCACCTTGTCTCACCCTTATTAGAAAAAAAATCAATAAAAAATATAGTCACTCCACTCAACCAGATTTTGCCACATCAATAAAGGTGAGTGTCAACATTCTTGGAAAACATGAACATTCATGTCTACTCATTTTTGGCGTATATAGTTTTGACATTTCGGCAATGTATATATCATATTATTCACATATTCCAAAGTAGGTTAACAAATTGTTGTCATAATATATATGTAAAGTCAAGTGAAGTCAACAATTGCATAGTTAAACTATCCTAACATGCTCTTTTGAAGAATGATTTTAGAGTAGGTAGCAATGTGACAATCCCTTGACCTAATTGCATAAAGTAATTAGAATTGTATGCAATCTCAATAACATTCCTTATGAAACTTCAAGGTACTTCGCTTGATCTATGCAACCTCTAACCATATTGCAACATTAGAAGATATTGTGAGGGGTTATAATGGGCATAGACTGCAAGCACCTTTTTTTCTCGTGTGCGACATAAGAGTAAATTTAAGGTTGTAAGACCTTTGAGCCAATCAAATGAGTATGCATATTCAAAATCTTCCGATGGACTTCAAGACTATAGGAAAATTCCATTGGAAGATTGCTAGCATGCATACCCATTTGGTTGGACTTTATTATGCAAGACTAAGAATCTTCCAATGGACTTCAAGACTATATTATGCATGTTAGTAATATATTTTGTGTTAGGTGCATGTGCTAAGCCAAGCATAGCAATAATGTATTGAGATTTTGACAACATTGCCAATTTATCATGAGGATAACTACAGTTAGTTATGGATCATTGAAAGAGGTCAATTGTTTGAACCTTGAGGAATAGGTCAATGAAATTTAGGAACTAACTCGCGTAATGTTGAAATCTTAATAAAGTAGCATGCAAAATTATTTGTTAGAATAATTATCATGGCTAGGTTGAGCCAACAAACATAAGTTTAGTTGTTAGGCCTTCAAACGAGATAATTTGAGATAAACGACTTATATTGTTAAGCTAAACCGATAGAAACCATGCAATGGTGGGATTTTAACAAGGTAGTAGCCAATTGTTAATAAGTTAACTTGCCCAATAAGTGTAGAATAGGCAAGAAAATCAATTGAAAAAACTTATACCAAGATTAAGGAAACTTGAATTTGAGACCAATAGCTGAAATTGAACCCATTAACCCTTATAAACTTGTTAAGTACTAACCAGACCAAGGTTAAACCATTTTAGAATTTTTCTCAACGTGGCAAACAAAAGTTAGTAAGCTCGCTAATGCCAAATGCCTGCACTTATCTACTTGTTATGATGAAAAAACAAAATCTCAATCTTTTAAACATCACGAAACAATATTTGAAGAAAACTTTGTTGACTGACCATTCATAACATGATTGTGCATGAGAGATTCAAACTGATTTGTGCCATCTGCTTTACTGTTGACTACACTTTCAAGAAGACCTTAATGCTTCAAATACATTCAAAGTTTGAATTGGCGTATTTTAACATTTTAGTTATTCTTCCACATCCACCATTATCTCAAAACTTTAGTGCTCCCATGCTCTACTTTGTCACAGTAAGATCAATTCGTGTCTCCTCTATCAATTCATCAAAACCTTCCCTGCGGATTAAAGATGGTAAATGTAATATTGCAGCTCCCTAGCAACAGAAAGGTAATGTATATCTAATAAGTACAGAAATGGTTCAGTGTTTTATTTTTGCATTCCACCATAGAAGTAGCATGGTAGGTGCTGAATCAATGGTTTCATTGGTTTTCGTTGTAATTATTATATTGTTGTTTCGTTCTTTCCCATGATAATTTATAGCGTGCTTGAAACTTTATTAAGTTGCAGTTCATTCATATCAAAACAATCTATGTTGTTCTCAAAAGATTTCATAAATGTCTGGTGCATTAAAATATACTTTCACCACCACTTTGCATTACTTGAAATAGATTTATAATATATATCCCAATGATTCTTATTTTTAAGGTTCTGTACACACTTCATAAATGTATTCAACAACTCTTGCACCATTGGTACTCTTCAAAAATCCTTATAACGTCCCTGCAACATAACATGACCAACAAAATCTCCCATTTAATATTCAGCCACCCAAATAAAACAAAGAACTAGTGTTCTCAGTATAGAATCAATCACTGAAGAACATGGAACTGCAGTCTGTAATCTGGAAGTTTTAAATCTGTAATCTGTAATATTTTATAAGCATAGTATTACCGAATAAAGAACATGGAAATGTAAGAATAAAATCCCTGTTAGTGACAATTTCTAAGCCAAATTAATTGTTATGATCAGGCATAAAGTTGGTTGTATGTTCTCCAATGGTGGCCTAGATGTAGCTGTGTTGTTGAACAATTTGGGTTGGATGTTCTCCAATGGAACCCTAGCTGTAGCTGTGTTGTTGAACAACTTTTGTAGTAGCCCATGTATTAGCCTTGCTTTTGGTTCCAGATCTCGTTTTTCTAAATATAGATTGTTTTTGTTGTTGAACAACTTTTGTAGTAGCCCATGAATTGTCCTTGTTTTGGTTTCAGATCTTGTTTTTCAAACGGTGATTGTGCCTGTTGTTGAACAACTTTTGTAGTAGTCCATGTACTGTCCTTGTTTTTGGTTCCAGATCTGTTTTTTTTTAAATGTTGATTGAGTTGTTTGAGGACATCTATTTTCTTATGACGTTTTGCTGTAAAAAGGTTTTAAAAACCTGTCAAAACCTATTTGCCCATTAATCGAAAACAAAACCCCATTGATGTGTCCATCAATGTCATTGCCACATAGAAAATCCACAAAAATGATAACTCAGACAATTTCAGTTTTTCTCAGCTCCCTGAGAGGTCTTTTAATGAACAACTCAAAACCAAATTGCTGTGCCAATCAATGTCACTGCCACAGAGAAAATCCACAGAAATGAAAACTCAGACCATTTCAACTTTTTCATCTGCCTGAGATGTCTTTTAATGAACAATTGTTCATGGTCAGCTTTTTTCGCTGACAATTTGCTGCAGAAAGATTTTAAGAATATGTTAAAACCTATTTGCCCATTAATCAAAACCAAAACCCCATTGCTGTATCAATCAATATCATTGCCAGGGCCAAAAAAAAAATCATTGCCACGTAGAAAATCCACACAAATCATAATTCAGACCATTTCAACTTTCTTCATCTGTCCGAGAGGTCTTTTAATGAACAATCACATCACCAGGTCTTCACAGTGTCACACCAATCTTCAGAAAAAGTTTAAGTTGATTAAAATGAAACCCTAAATCATTGATAAGACTTAACCAAGCAAAACATGTGGCACACTGCGAACCCTAGACCCCACATTCTTAGAAAATAATCTTCATTGAAAGATTCTGGAAATCTTAGAGATAGCACTGCTGTTAATATCATTTACAGAAACCCTAAAAACGCCATTTTCTCAAAAGAAAAACCTTCCAACGAATAATTTGAAACAGGATGTGAACATCACACAAGCATCGTTACATATATTCAAATCAGGTTGCTTCCAGACTATATAAGCATGCAATGAGAAACTTATCAGACAACCCACTTCTTGTTTTATAACTAGGTTAAAAAACTGAAAAACAAAATGGAAAATTTCTTCATACCCAAATAAAATTAATGAAACACAAAATCATAGGCATGGCGAATTGACCAGAGAGGACAGCCATTAATACCCAATGTCTCCATTTTTCATCCGAACAAACAAAAGAATTCGAAACTTGCCTTTTATCATTGAAATTGCGCAAAAAAAAAAACCCCAAATCCTCATTGCTTGAGCTGCCTAAACTTTCCGTGTCAGTCCACCACCAAACCCCACACAGCAGGGTAAAATAACAAAAAAAACTGCTCGGAATTATGAAAAAAACCCACCTCTGTAATCGACTCGCAGGATGAGGGTTTTGGTGGGATTCAAAGTGGGCACTCACATATAATCATCATTTAACCCAAGATCAATCGCATCAATCACATCACGGCTAAAAACGTTCCAATCTCAGTAGTACACAATGAATTAAAGCTATGGAAACAATGAATACCTAGTCCTGATAGATCAATGCCTATTGGAAAATCATTCAAATGTCCTCTCGAAGACGACAGACCAGAAATGCCCTTAAATTCCGGAGAAACATCATACCAGAACAGGAATTTGACGGTACGCAAATGTTTACAGGGCCCATAGAGGATAAGATTACTCGTGCTTCAATGACCAAAACCGCTAAAAGAATTCCACTTCACAGGGTTTATTGATTTCAAATCAAATAAGTGCATTTACAATATAGAAAATTATGTTCATCCCATTTAATTAATAAATTGAGTAATAATTAGCATCCTCACCATAGTAGTGAACAATGAACATTTTTCAACTTGTAGTTAGGATATTATTTTGGTTTAAAGTAAAAGAAGAATAGGTAGGAATTGATGGGTATTAATTTTCAAGTATTTTTTTAATTTTAAAAAAATGTTTTCTAAAGCATTTTAGACCATTTTATTTCTAATTTAGATTTTTTTGATTAGTTTCAAGATTTCTAAAGAAATAATGTTTCTATACTTCAACAAAGATTGTAAGATGTCAAAGTTTTTTTTAAAAGTCAAGAATAAAGGATTATCTCTTTTGATCTATTAAATTCCTTGAAGCAACAAATCTTCCCAATATCAAAGGTTGGGGATTTTAAATTCAGTTTTTTCTTTGGAGCAAAGGATCTTATAAACATTAAATTCACTCCCACTAAACTCCACTTTATCTATTAGGAATTTCCCATGATTTAGTACCATGGATTAAGAGGCATCAATTGTTTATAGTATCGATAAGAGGTGTCATTCGGAGTGAAGGATATCAAAAAATTGTTTATTAGTATTAAGGATTGAAAGGTATCCTTCTCTTATGTATGTTCTTATTGTTTGGTGTTTCTTGTTCTCTTCTTTCTTTTTTCGCTCTTGGTTGCTTTCCCGATCATTTGGTGGTCTGTTGTTGGTTTGCTGTTCTTTTTTATGTACATTTTCAGTCCCTTAGACCCTTGTTGGTATGTTATTGGACATTAATAAATTTATCTTTATCTTATCTATAATAGGGTATAATTTTTTTATTTACAACTTATAACATAATTTTTAAAGTTATAAGTGGTCCAAGTTTTTTATTTTTTGTTTTTAAATAACATAATACATAATTTAGAATCTTCTCCTAAATTAGCAAAATAATCATAGTTTCAAATTTGAAAGATCAATTGTAAATTTAAAAGTGAAGTTGAAATTATAGTATTAAGGATCGAAGGATATAATATAAATTTGTAGTCACCTAAAACGGTATTCACTTAATTAAATAAAATATATATATATATATATATATTTAATTATTTTACAATTGCACTTATATGAAATAAATAGAAAATTGAAGTTCTTAAGTCTCTTCTATTATTTAAATAAATATTTTTTATTTATTAAATTAATTCATTAGCATATTCTTTCCTATAATTAAATAAATAATTATTTAATTAAATATCTAAATTCCACCTCTTTTCACTATTAACTAAAAAAATGCTTGTAGTTAATTAATTAATTAATTATCATATTCTCTATAATCTTAACCCTCTAACTTGTTCACATGGATTATAATCTAAGTTTATAGTCATATGACAAGTGTCTTACATCTCTTCATTCACCTTCTCTCTCCTTTCCATATACTTGGGTTCATTGAACTTAAAGATGTGTTACCAAAAATTAATGTACCTCTCAATCTCATCTCTCCATTCATTTAACCTCTTGATCTTGTTTGCTCCCACCTACCCTCGTAATCTTAATATTTCATCTCTTAACCTCTTAATCTAAACCCTTGATTCTTTTGGAAGCTTCTATTAAATAGTTTTTTCCCTCTCATTTGGCCCAACAACAATTGGGTCTACTTGCATACATGTTAATGAGTGCATGTTTGGTGTCTTTTTGGGGGTAGTTTAAGTTTAGTTTCTTGATATTTTAGCTGACTTTTCTAAGACTTGGCTACACTTAAATTATATTACAATGGTTTATTATGGTTATTATATGATGACATGTAACTGATTGAATGTTTGAAGATGTTAAGTTGATGATCATGCAAGGCATTAAATCAGTTAATGTATTGTATTGTCATAAGTCAACTTGATATAATCTGTATGGTCATAGTAATACTGCCAAAGACTTCAAAGAATCGATGAATCAAAGGTTATGCTATCAGTGATGCATATAAGTCAAGTATCCACTAAGTGACTGCATACACTGACGGAGTGCACCTGACGGTCAGAGTAAAAGAACAAAGTCACAGTGTTGCCCGACAAGGAAATGCACAACATTATCGACGAGTAGAGTTATAGTGTTGCCCGACGAGCAAAGCACAAAGTAAATCAACAAAAATAATTTTAGTGTTGCCCGATGGAAATGACAAGGACAGAGATCCCTATGACAGCTGAAGTCACACTGATGGAACAGTCAGTTGTCACTAATGACTAACTGAAGTGTTGACCGACAGAATAGAGAGTTCAGAAAATGACAAAATGCTTAGCTGTCAAGAAGCTAGATATACAGTTAACAGATACTTATCATTGTTTTAATCATCCAGATAAAGACGGAGATAAGTAATTGATTTAAAGCTTCTTTGTCCAGTCGGCAAGAAGATCTCTACGAGATCAGACTGGAGATTTGCTTTAAATCTATTGGCAAAGATTGTTGAACACACCAAGATTAAGAAAGAATAGAAAAGAGGAAATCATGTCTATAAGAGACAAACTCAATTCATTACGAATTGTGTGTGTGAGGTGAACAAGAAGAGGAAAGATGCTAAAGGAAATTTGAAGGAGAAGAAAGCCTTCATTTCGGTCCTGATCAACAAGCTAAAGGAAGAGCTAGATTCTGCAGACATCGAAGAACATTGAAACAAGCATCACAGAGCATAACAAGTGTGGAGCAAAGGTATATATTTGATTATATTGATCAGTGAAGTAATGGACCTACAATAGATCTAAAAATTTGCAATTGAGTTGTATGTATGAACAGATCATTAGTGTTTCAGTTTAACCAT
>MU227968.1:5848546-5867660 GCA_018584345.1 Thuja plicata | reverse complement strand
CAATTGAGTTGTATGTATGAACAGATCATTAGTGTTTCAGTTTAACCATTGAAGCATATAAGCCTCTTAACCGAGAAGGACTTAAAAGTCTTTTTCAATTGAGATACATCCCAAGGAGTATCAAAAAATTTGATCACAAAAGTAGCATTGGATATGCCCGGTACCTATTGATAGGCCAAGAGAGTTTGATCAAGGATGGTAGCATTAGATGTCAGATACTAGTTGAAAAACTATTTCTAAATCCTCTAACAATGTCACACCTAACAGTGTGTTTGTAACCTTTAACAGGGTTGGCTCTTAATAGGGCTCACTTTATAAGAGTGAAAATTTAGAGTACCGGTCCCAGTGGTTTTTCCCTTAACAGGATTTCCACGTTAAAAATTTATGTGTTATGTGTGTATGATTCATTTCTTTATTGTTTTGTATCTTACATAGTTAATTCTGGATTCATCGGTATACTTTGCATATTTATTGTGTTTTCGGTAAATAGATGACTGCTTATCGGTAAACATACAAAAGAAGGTTTAGCAGAGCAATCTGACAAGTAGTAAATTGATATAAGTATTTCATGGCATTCATCTTGTAGGATAGAAGATAACTTGAGATATAATTTGTGGTTATAAGTTCAAAGGGTTGATTTAAGGATTAATTTTTGAGGTCACTGATTCATGACCCCCCTCCTCTCAGTTATTACTAGAAATTGGTATCAGAGCTTGTGTTCGTAGAAAGGAAGGTTTCAAGACCTAAGCTAAAGATAACAAGATGAATAGACAAGATGTGCCCAAGTTGAACAAAGACAATTTTGCTTCATGGCAGAGCAGAATAAGACTCCACTTATCAGGTGTTGGTAATGATGTTACTCAATACTTAGAAACTGAATATGTGTTGCCCACAGGGCACCAACTGTTGAACAAATGAGAGAGAAGCATGAACACAATGGCATGATGATAGAGCTTGCTTCCTCACTCTCCAATGCTGAATTTTAAGATGTCAAATCCTGCAAGACTGCAAAGCAGATGTGGGATAAATTGATGCTTGTACATGGTGATGACAAAAATATTTTGAGAGCCAAGGCAGAAAGCCTTAGAGGAAAGTTTGATGATCTCAAAATGAAAGAAGGTGAAAACATCACTCAGTACAACACAAGAATCAAAGAAGTAGTCAATGTTATCCGAGGAGTTGGAGGTGTACTAGAAGAAGATACATTGGTAAGTAAAATTATAAGAACCTTATTGCCTACTTATGCTATTAGAGTATCTGCCATTCAAGAAATGAGAGCAGTAGAAAATAGTAATGTTACTCTAGATAGTTTAAATGGAAGACTGATTTCATTTGAGATGAATAACTTTGATAATATTGTCTTACCAAACATAGAGTTTGCATTCAAAACTTCTATGAGAATAAGTAAATCAAGTCATAAAAACACTATGAGAAAAGATAGTGATAGTGAAAGTGAAGAAGATGATCTTGATGAAATTGAAGCACTTATGGCTAGAAGAATGCAGAGAGGCAAAATTAAATACAAAGGTAAATTACCACTTGTTTGTTTTAATTGCAAAGAGCTTGGACACTTTGTTGTAAGATGTACTAACAGAAGAAAAGATGATAGAATTAATGACAGATCATTTTAAAAGATGTCTGATTGAGGTGATTACAGAAGCTACCATCAATCAGAAAAAAGAGATACCTAAGACTATAAGGACAAAGCAAAGAAGGTCAGTTACCTAGAAAAATGCAAAGATGATGATACTGACACCGAATATGAAGAAGACATCCAGATGGTGTTTGTGGCTATAAAGGATGATTCAGATGATGATGAAGAAAGGTATGTAGAAACAACTCTCATATCTAAGGTTAGCAAAAATGATGTTTGGATCATAGATAATGGTTGCACTCACCATATGACCGATGATAAGAAAAAGTTTGAGACTGTTGAATACTATAAAGGTGGTTCAATGAGAATAGAAAATGCCACACCTTGTCTAGTTGAAGGTAGAGGAACCATAATGTTGAATAACCAGAAAAAATGTGAAAATGCTTATTGGGTAAATGGATTGAATTATAATCTATTGAGTGTTTCTTAGTTGAATAATTCAGGTCACAAAGTAGCATTTGAAAATAAGAAGGCAAGGATCTTCAACAAAATAGGAAATCTGATTGGTACCGGTGAGCAGACAAAAGGTAACTTGTTCTATCTGAATGATATTGACTCCACTTATTTGATTGCTACAAATGATGACATATGGTTATGGCAGAAAAGATTGTGTCATGTGAATTTTGACAACATGATAAAGATAAGCAAAAAAAGAAATGTCAGAGGCTTACCGACGATGACCAATCTCGACAAAATCATGTGCAAGAATTGTCAAAAAGGTAAAATGACAAAGTCTAGTTTTAAAAGAAAAATCCACACATCTGATGCAATTCTAGAATTAGTCCATACTAATTTATGTGGACCTATGAGGACAAAGATTTATTATGGAGATAGATATTGTATTCTCTTTGTTGATGATTACTCTAGAATGATGACAGTCATGTTTCTAAAAGATAAATCAGAAGCATTTAAGATGTTTAAATGGTACAAAGCAATAGTTGAGAAGCAAAGTGATAAGGAGCTAAAATGATTAAGGTAAGATAGAGGACGGGAATTTATTTTAGATGAATTCACTAACTTTTGTAATGAGCATGGAATCAAAAGATAGGTCTCTACACCGAGAACACCGCAACAGAATGGAATTGCTGAAAGAAGGAACATATCCATAGTTGATTGTGCAAGGACATTGATGATAGAGAAAGGAATCACCCAAATCTTTTGGAGGGAAGTTGTCAGTACTATTGTTTACATATTGAATAGAGTACAATTAAAGAAAGACACCAAAAAGACACCTTATGAGCTATGGTATGGATACACACCCAATGTAAGTTATTTCAAAAATTTTGGCAGTCAATGTTATATCTTAAAAGATGATAGAAATGGAAAACTTGACTCCAAGAGTGATGAAAGAATCTTTCTAGGGTATTCTACCAAGAGATGGGCCTATAAATGTCTAAACAAAGCCTTTAACAAAATTGTTGAAAGTGCAAATGTAAAGATAGATGAACTTGTAGAGAAGAATGAAAAGGAGAGCACTAAAGAACCAGAAGACTACAATAAGTTCACTTATAATGAGGAACCTAACACTCTACCCTACGAACAAAATAGAGCTCCCGAGTAACATATCATTGCATGCAAGCATCAGGCTGCAAATACCGACAATAAGAATATTGCTTAAGATGATGCACAACTTGATGGAGAATAGAATGAAGAACAAAATGATGATCAAGCTAATAGACAAAGATTTGTACCTGTACTTGCAAGATATGTCAGAAGGAACCATCCACAAGACCAGATCATAGGAGATAAAAAGGCTGGTATGAGAACCAGAAGTAAGTCTCTAATTACAAGATGTCTTATTTGTGATTATGAGCCCAAATCTGTCAATGCTGCACTAGATAATGATGAATGAATAAGTGCTATGAATGAAGGGATTGAACAGATAGAGAAAAACAACACATGGACACTTGTATCAAGACTAGATGACAAGAATGTCATTGGTACAAAATGGATATTTAGGAATAAGCTGGATGAGAATGGAGAAGTCACAAGAAATAAAGCAAGACTAATATGCAAGGGGTATGCACAAGAAGAAGGAATTGACTATGGAGAAAACTTTTCACCCATTTCTAGGCTAGAAGGAGTAAGAATATTACTTTCGTATGCTGCATATAAAGGATGTAAGGTATATCAAATGGATGTCAAGTCTGCATTTCTGAATGGAATACTTGAAGAAGAGGTATACATTGAACAACCAGAAGGGTTTGTTGATCCAGACAAAAGGGACATGGTATGCAGACTTCAAAAGCCCTGTATGGATTGAAACAAACACCTTGAGATTGGTATGAAAGACTTCATTCCTATCTTATAAGTATTGGATTTGTAAGAACTAGTGAAAACAATAATATTTACTTGAAGGAAGATATTGATGCTAACATTTTGATTGTTGAGATATTTGTTGATGACATCATATTTGGAGACAATGATATGCTATGCAAATCATTTGCAAATGAGATGAGCAAAGAATTTGAGATGTCTATTTTTGGAGAGATCAAGTTCTTTCTTGGTCTACAGATCATGCAACAAGATGAAGGTATTTTCATTACACAATCCAAGTACATCAAAGAAGTACTAAAAATATTCAAGATGGAAGAGTCCAAACCAGTTGGAACACTGATTGAAACTGGATGCAAGATGACAAAGGAGGACAAGACATTAGAGGTAAATTAGACTTTGTACAGGTCAATGATTGGAAAACTCATGTATGTTGTACATACCAGACCAGATATTGCACATGCAGTAGGAATAGTTGTAGATTTTCTGCTAATCCTAGGGAATCACATATGACTGCTGTGGAAAGAATTCTAAGATATCTGAAGAATACTGAGGAATATGGCTTATGGTATAGAAGAGAAGGCAAATTTTAACTTAAGGTCTTTACCGATGTTGATTGGGCTGGAAATCTTGATGATCGAAAGAGCACAACTAGAGTAGCATTCTTCATGGGTGACAGAATTGTCACATGGATCAGCAAGAAACAAGGATGCATCTCACAATCTACTCCAGAGGCAGAGTATGTTGTTGTTGCTGCAAACTGCTCAAATATTGCATGGATCAAACAGTTACTGGAAGGTATGCATATGAAAATTTTAGAACCAGTAATTATCTATTCTGATAATACAAGTGCAATAAACATTTCCAAGAATCTAGTCATGCATGCTAAAACAAAGCATATTGCCATCAAGTATCATTATTTAAGAGAACAAGTTCAGGAAAAGGAGGTGATACTTGAGTATGTGCAATCAAAGGAACAATTAGCCAATATCTTTACCAAGCCATTTCCCAAGGATGAATTTGAGTACTTGAGAAAGAGACTAGGGGTCATATCCTTGTCTACTGGTCAGTGAGATGACTAGAAGGATGCATCAGCCTACATATTATCAGAATATCATTCATGTTGATGCAAGTAGAAAATGGAATTCAAAGATAAATCTATACACAACAAGGTATTTATCTACTCTGAGCAGTTATTATCGATGGATTGGGAAATTCAAGGAATATATTATGGATAGAAAGGATCCACTTGACATAACTATCAAATACATTGCTTAAAAGATGTTTGGCATTGATGTCAAAGGGAGAGAGATATCTCATTATCATACTGAGATTATATATCCATTATCATCTCAGGGAGAGATTATCCAAAGGGAGAAAAGCAATCAGAAAGGGAGAGTAAATAGAAAGGAGAGAAAACATCAAAAGAAAGGAGAACAGTCAAAGGGAGAGAGTTTGACATGGAAGGAAAGCACATCACATTAGAGAAAGAAAGATTCTACATACATCTAGTGAGGGGATTGAAGATAGAAAGAAAGCTGCAAGAATCAAATCAAAGCTATTTTGAGCTTACCGATAGCCAGACATTTGTAATAGTTACATTAGGAAAGCTTGATGAGACTGTATATTTCATATTGTATTAGCAATAGTATAGTACGATAATATAGTATGTTGCCATTAATGCCAAAGGGAGAGATTGATGACATGTAACTGATTGAATATTTGAAGATGTTAAGTTGATGATCATGCAAGGCATTAAATTAGTTAATGTATTGTATTGTCATTGACATCAACTTGATATAATTTGTATGGTCATAGTAATACTGCCAAAGACTTAAAAGAACCGATGAATCAAAGGCTATGCTATCAGTAATGCATATAAGTCAAGTATCCACTAAGTGATTGCATACACCGACGGAGTGCACCCGACGGTCAAAGTAAAAGAACAAAGTCACAGTGTTACCCAACGAGGAAATGCACAATATTACCGACGAGCAGAGTTATAGTGTTGCTCGATGAGAAAAGCATAGAGTAAACCAACGAAAAGAATTTCAGTGTTGCCCAACGAAAATGACAAGGACAGAGATCTCAATGACAATTGAAGTCACACCGACGGAATAGTCAGTTGTCATCGATGACTAACTAAAGTGTTGACTGGCAGAACAGAGAGTTTAGAAAATGACAAAATGCTTAGCTATCAAAAAGCTAAATATAGAGTCAACAGATACTTATCATTGTTTTAATCATCCAGATAAAGCCAGAGATAAGTAATTTATTTAAAGTTGCTTTGTCCAGTTGGCAAGAAGATCTCTACGAGATCAGACTGGAGATTTTATTTAAATCTATTGGCAAAGATTGTTTAACACACCAAGATCAAGAAAGCCTAGAAAAGAGGAAATCATGTCTATAAGAGACAAACTCAATTCATTACGAATTGTGTGTGTGAGGTGAACAAGAAGAGGAAAGATGCTAAAGGAAATATGAAGGAGAAGATAGTCTTCATTTTAGTCCTGATCAACAAGCTAAAGGAAGAGCTAGATTCTGCAGACACCAAAGAATAGTGAGACAAGCATCAAAGAGCATAACAAGTGTGGAGAAAAGGTATATATTTGATTATATTGATCAGTGAAGTAATGGACCTACAATAGATCTGAAAATCTACAATTGAGTTGTATGTATGAACAGAGCATTAGTGTTTCAGTTTAACCATTGAAGCATATAAGCCTCTTAACCGAGAAGGACTTAAAAGTCTTTTTCAATTGATATACATCCCAAGGAGTATCAAAAAGTTTGATCACAAAAGTAGCATTGGATATGCCCAATACCTATTGATAGGCCAAGAGCGTTTGATCAAGGATGGTAGCATTATATGCCACATACTAGCTGACAAACTATTTCTAAATCCTCTAACAAGGTCACACCTAACAGTGTGTTTGTAACCTTTAATAGGGTTGGCTCTTAATAGGGCTCACTTGAGAAGAGTGAAAATTTGGGGTACCGGTCCCAGTGGTTTTTCCCTTAACAGGGTTTCCACGTTAAAAATCCATGTGTTATGTGTGTATGATTCATTTCTTTATTGTTTCGTATCTTGCATAGTTAATTCCAGATTGATCAGTATACTCTACATATTTACTGTATTTTGGTAAATAGATGACTGCTTATCGGTAAACATACAGAAGAAGGATTAGCAGAGAAATCTTACAAGTAGTAAATTGATATAAGTATTTCATGGCATTCATCTTGTAGGACAGGAGATAACTTGAGATATAATTTATGGTTATAAGTTCAAAGGGTTGATTTAAGGATTAATTTTTGAGGCCACTGATTCATCCTCTCATCTCAGTTATTACTAACAATTATATACATGATAAATGTTTATATAATTATAGTTCTAATTTTGTGTGAAATGGTAATCGGACTTAATTAAATGTGTTGTTTTGAGGTTTCTCAATGTTTTGTGTATATCCTCTCTTGTCTAAGTTAACATGCAACCATAGAACAAGGAGGTTTAAGATGATGAACTAATTATTATTACTACTATGTAGTGGAAGACATGGTCAATATTGTCATCAATAAACCCATTATTTCTACAAATGACACTGACTGAGACTTTGCAACAGACAATGATTACTCAATTGAAGGAAAAATCCTTATACTAATTCAGCCGCATGTTCCACACTACATGATCATGTCTCATTTAGTGATCCATGTTTTAGTTTTGTTTGTAATAAGTTTTTGTTAGTGAATAAGTCAATCTCTTCTAAGAAAATAACAAGTGGAATGAAATATTTTAAAGATTTTGTTGTTAGTTACTTTGGGATCTTCCCTATAAGAAGTAGAGAAATCTAATAAGAAAGAGTTGGTTGACAGAATATATAGTGTTAGATTATGTTCTAGTCAGCATTTCAGTCAAACTATTCATGTACTTTCAATTATGGTTAATAAAAGTGGATGGTGATTTATGGTTAAGAGGGGCATTGTATTAAATCGAGATTATGGATCCTCAAGCAAGGGCCATGTTAGGGTTTTTTCTTGCTGAACCTTCAACAGATGCTTGAATACTTGATTAACTCTATAACTCCCAATATTTGAAAATAATGACTCAAGCAAGAGAAAACTCTAATTGATGAGGATTTACGATAATGTTTGGGGAAACTACTATCACCTCCTTCTTTTTAGGTTCTACAACACCCAGGCATGTATTACCTATATAAGATTGTTGTCTTACAATATTAGTAAATGTGGATACTAATTTGCTGCCTTTTTACTGTATTACCTTATAAATTACTCTACATAAAACTCATAACAACTTAACACAGAGTTTAACCATAAAAACTATTGAAATGATAACAAAAAATAGTAGTGTTTTAAGGACATTCATCCTTCTTCCTTTTATAGTTCTCAGAACTTAGGAGGGGCAACCTATTTTGATCCTCTCTTAAAGGGATTAGTAGAATGAATCAAGTATATCTTGATACAATTTCTTAGACTTATATGTTTTGAATGCAAAAGTGAAAGATTTATGTATCTTAAATTGCTTGGATGATGATAAACCACTTGACAGATTCTAGACTAGTGCCTATCCTTGGGCTATAGAGTCAAATATGCAAATCCACAGAAAGAGTAAATAAAGATACTATAGATTGCCTTACAACCTATATGCAACTCGAGTAAGATGCCTTACAAATCACTCTATCACTCCAACACGGCTATATCAAATCCTCAAATACTGTTATACTCTTTGAAACTACTCACAAAACTTAGTTCTTCCCTTGAAACAAACTTGTAAGTAATTAGATAGCTACATTGTAACCAATATGTTTAAAATGCCTTACAGATTAAACATAAAAGATCATACACAATAAGTAAAGAGACAACAACAATATAGAAGAGAATTTGCACTGTATTTTATTTATATTCCTGCTTCATACATATAGAGGCTAAAGCTCAAAAACTCAGACAAAATTTTGTAGTCTGGCTTATAATTATATTTCATCACCTACTTAAAATGTTACAATAAGATCTATTTATAGGTTCAAACCATCTTGGAATCCTTAAGATAAGGATGCAACAAGCTTCGGATGGTTTAAGAAACCTAACCCTAAAAACATAGGAAAAGACAAAAGACAAGAAAGCTCCAAGCGGTGGGAGGACAAAATTGAAGCATGAAATCTGATTTTGTACTTTGTCCTTTTGTGAATGTTAGAACCTTTGTCTACATGTATTCAGGATAGTATCTGATAGTTGTAACAAGATCTAGTGACCGCCAATACAAGCTAAATTACACTAATATTTTCAAGATTACTAACCTTCCTGTGCTCATAGATCAGGTGTCATATATCCTTTATTCTTCATCCATAACATATAAATCAACTATGACATGCTTCTTCTTCTTGGGCTTTGTCATAATGTCCCATGCTGTCACATCCTCTTCCCTAGGCAACTCAAAATTCTAAATATTCTCTAGTTGAGTCTTCTTCCTTTACCACCTAGCATTTGTAATACTTTTAATATCTGCAATGAATTTATTGCAGTCTGTTTCTTCCTTTATTGCCTCATCCAAAAGTTGGTTGAACCTCTCCATATCTAATTCTCCCTAATCAGATACATAAATGTCTTTATTAGGGAGTACACTATCAAACTCTGATATCCATAACCCTAATGGTTTGATATGATCATCCTCAGCCCTAATTGGAGGTACAAACCTACTATAATCTATCCCAAACATCTTTAGCTTAGCATCAATTTGATTGGCATTTCCTTTGAAAAAGGATAAAGTAGCTCCTATCTATTCTATTTCTGTATCGACCAAGGTCACAATTTCTAGTATATCTGACCTTAATGATTGTACTGATGTTGATCTCTAAAAAAGTGAAGCTCTTCCAGACCAAGTTGCAAAATAAGGATTCAAAATTGTCAAAATGTTAGCCACTTCTGCTTGTAGGCCTGGCAACCTACCATAAGCCCCATACACTACATCAATCTTGCCTTTGATTATATCTACCCTATGCTACAAAATTGAAGCTAATGCTTCCAAAATCACATTGTTATGCTTTGCAACCCCTAGGTCTATTTCAGCAGGCATCTCCCCTATATCCTCTGTTTGGATTTCAACATCCACCACCTCTTTTGGCTCAACAGGGGCAGGCTTTTTTATATATAGAAATTGTTTAGTAAGCTCATCTATGAGCTTCTTTTGTTCATTAATCTTTATTAATGCTAGCTCCCTATCCTTAACAATATCACTAGTGTCACTAGTGAGTTTCTGCAATTTATCTGATAGTTGGCCTCGCTTTGCCTCATTGAGATGAGAAAAATGAGTCATTACTTGGGCTATTTCCATATCTCCTATATTATCTAATGTCCATATGATTTTATTTCCCTCCATCTTCTCTTGGATATTCAAAATGGCTAGCTTCTGATCTTTAGGAGCTAAGCTCCACATTGCAAGTGCCTGAGATTTAGGGTTATACCCAAACCCTCTAATCATATCTTCAACCTAAGTTTCTGATGACAATTCAACATCAGGTTGTCTTCTTATCTAGTCTATTATGAATGCTAAAGATAAGTCCCAGCCTTCCACAAATAACACTCCACTAGCCTTGACCAGTTGCCTTGCTTTCTCTGGTGTGATCTCCTCAGACTCAAGATCATAATCCTACAGTGTTTATAAGGCCTCTTGGGTGACTAAATCACCACCTTCCAATTGCAACTATTTTCCAATTTGTTGTTGTTTGTTCCATTTAAGGAAATCCTTGAATTCTCTAGTCTTAATAAAGTTGTCATCCTTAAGGAATTCCTCTTAATGCAATAACCTCTCATCTGCACATGATCTCAGAGGTAACTCCTCCTCTTCTTTAGTATCCTTTTGGAGCTTCTTCCCTACCCTGATCTGTTTTCTTAAATAATGATCATAGGGTCTATCCCTAGTTTCTATCCTCTTCTTCCTAGAAGGCTCCCCTGTTTCTATCTTTTGTTTCTTTGGTGGGGGCTCATTTGTCACTTCCTTTTCAGGGACCTATGTCACGTTGATGATGTCTTCCCCCTCTATTGCCTGTCGTAATGGAACTGCTTGATAATCTGGATAGGCATTGGGCGAAGGACAACCCTAATCACTGTCATCATCATATTCTGATTCTAAATTCTCTGTATGGCCCTTTTTTGGTACCACTAATGCTTCCTCTAACTGATTACACAAAAGAGTATGGTTCTCAATCATTGCATCCAACCTTTTTAGATAAGGCATGTTAGGGTAAAAACCCCCAAACTTCATCCCCTTTCTCTTTACCTGCCTCTCCATGTCCATAAGTTCATTGAACTTAATTTCTTTCCTGTCCACCTCTTCATCCTCCAAGATGTTTCTTACTAAATTATCCTCCATACACTCCTCATGTACCTTTGTGTAGGGGATGGTTGGTGTGAGAAATTTCCTTGCATATATGATAAAACTCTCTGTATCAACATGTCTATGCAGGGCCACACTAATTCTATAATGATTCATCCAAGCATTCACATGGTCTATAGCCTTCTTCCCAATAGTAAAATTATAAATCCTAAACTACCTAGGGGTAAAAGTGCCCTTCCTGTGTGGGCCTAAATGCTCCATATCAACCAAAATGAGCTTCCTGATGAACTCTATTGTAGCTATCCTTAGTGGTACATGAAATGGAAAAATGTGTGGAGGGTGGGGGAAACCATAGACCCTCATCATTGTAAAGTTCTTTTCATAATAAAAATCCCCCCAATTATGGTCTCCTGGCCATTTGTCAAGGTATTGGCAGGGCCTTAATAGTTGAATTACCTTAACAGGAAATTTGGTCTTATCAACACCTAAACATTTGAGAATTGGATAAATTATCCAATTTTCAAAAGCACAAAACTCTTTCTCTCTGGATGTATAATTCCATAGTCTAAGCCAAAACTAAACAGGGTTAGCTTGACCATGATGAAACCTTTGTGGTTGCAACATCTAAAAATTCATTATTGGGAAATTATAATATAGGATTAGATGCATAAGGACTGAGTAATGCAAAAACCTTGGGTAAGCCTTCTTAGCTTGTATATCCACAAAATCCTGGTGCATTTGGTCTATGATGTACTGCATATAGTCATAGTTGGAAGTAGTATGGAAGCTTTGCATATCTAGTACCATCATTAAAATATTAGAGGTAATCCTCTCTGCTCCCGCATCTTTCCCAAGCACCCTACATAGTGCATATGCTATGTATTTGATATAAAAATTATATCTTTATAAAGATATGAGGCTACTCCTGGTAGGGGTACTATATAGGATTTCATTCTCTTGGGAACATGATGATCCTTAATCTCCTTGGAAGCAACACTAGATTCTCTAATGTATCTATTCTCTGAACTCTTCAAATTTATTTCAGTAGCCATAGGGTAATATACATTGAAAGCCTTCATAAAATTATTTCGGACTAAGGTGAGGAAGGGCTTCCCATCATCCCTCTTAATGGTTTTTGTCAAGGGATCATATCTACTGGATAATTCTAGTATGAAATTGACATCAAGAAAGACGTCAGGAACTATCAACCTAGCTAATCCACAAGTCCAAGGGTTTGAGATAGGCATGGGCTCATCACTATTTTTAAAGAAATAATTAGAAAGTGAATATCTTGATGACCCTGGTGTTTTTGCATCTCTAATATAAGCCATATAATCAACCAAAGTGTCAGAAATTACCTTTCTATTTTGGCTCGACCCTGGTAGCAAAGTGAGAAACTCCTCTAAATAATTTCTTTTCCATTTGATTCATCATCGACATCATCATTCCTTCCACTAGTGGATGCCATACTTTATGCTTGGATCATCTTTATTTTCTATTTTGTTCTCAACCTTTATCACCAATATTGAAACAAATCTAGATGCAAACCCTAACCACCAACTGTGAAAACCTCTACAATTCTGAATTCTAAACTCTGAATATACAACAAACTGCACTCTCTGTCAAATTTTGAATTACTAAATCACCTCTTTAGTTTATTGACTACTGGAAAATCAACTCTTCTCATAAAACACAGAACTTAATAAACTCTTCACTCTGAGAAATTAGAAACTGGTAAAATGAAATGAGAATGGACAAGTATACTTATAACTGAGAATTCAATGCATATGTCTCTTCAAACTTGGTGAACTTACAATTCAGTCATTTTCGCCATTAGTTCCACATACTATGACATCAATTTCTGGTTCTAGCCATGGCATTCAAATTGTCAGACAATCAATTTTTTGATGAGTGTTTTTGAATATAAAAACTTATAAAATTTGAAATGAGATCAAGATCAAATCTGATTGGCTGCATTAACTCATATTATGACTACTTTTTCCATCTGCCAAATTTTTAAAATGTGATTGGTCAGCAACTATCTATGATGACATTGTAGAAAAGTCTTTATTTTACCCCAGTTAACATCTAGCGACCCAGCGACTGAGTGGTCTCCTTGTCTCATGATGATTTTCTTAACTGTAGTTTCTTCAAGAGACTTACTGACTGTCGTAGGATCAATTATTAAATCAATGATTGTCGCGATGTCGCTTAATGTTTTAACTTAACCCTTCATCTTATGGAGACATTGTGACAAAGCACTTTTGCTAACTGTTCTTTACCTTGGGTTGCATCTAGAGACTCAACAACTGTGAAATCTCTATGTCACCTGATCATTTTCTTAACTCGTGTTTAATCCAGAGACAATGTGACTAAATAAATTAGTCTCTTAATCATGTGATTACATTATATTTTAAACTTGTATCTAGAGATAATGCGACCACTGTTGATCTCACTTTTCTCAGCATCTTACGGTTGTCGCTAAGCCTTGTAACCTTCATTAAAAACCCTAATTCTTCATGAGACTTGGTGACAACTGAACACGTGTCTCATCTTTTCCTCTTGTCTCTTAATCACTTAATACCTTTTTACTTTTCAATCTTGTCAAATGAGCACGTGACTACCATCAAATCATTCCCCATCTAATGGTTGTCACTGAATCTCATGATCATTCACTTAACCCATCTTTCATCTGGAGACCTGGCGACAACACCTTTATTTAATCTAACATCTGAACGCTGGTTTATTCAGAGATTTAGTGACCATTGAATCTCCTTGTCACATGATAATTTCTAAACCATAGTTATAATCAGGAGATCTCCTGACTACCATTAGATTAAAACTATAATTAATGGTTGTCACTAAATCTCTGGTTCTTCCACTTAACTCAATTTTGATCACAAGAATTGGTGACAATAGTGAAACTTTAACTTATGAACTTAACTCATAACCATGAGTTTGATCAGGAGACAACACGACTGTGTAGTCTCAAAGTCGCCAAGCAAAATGATTAACTCTGCTTTGATCAGGAAATAATGCAACTTCCATAAGATCATAGCTTAAAATCAGCAGTCCACATTAAATCTTAGAAGCATTTTGGCATATTCCATTTTATCAAGAGACTACGTGACCAAGGCTTTTCGCCAATTCTCCAAATCATAAAGAATATTCAGTTTTTCTTTTGAGACTTGGCGACTGAGAAATAAGCACATGCAAATAAAATCTACTTAAGTTATGAAAAGGTAACATAAAAATAGAGCCATTTTGGGAAATTTAGGGCTTAATACATTTTGAATGAAAATAACCTAAGGGCTTAGGGTTTTTTGATCCTTTCAAAGAGATATAGGGCTAGAGCAATAATTGCAGAAGTATAAAAACAACTTCCAATATGAACTTTTGACCCTCTAAGCAAAAGAATGACAAACACTTCAAAAAATTTTAGGGTAAATACCAAAACAGGAAATACAACCAACAGGCCACTTGAAGTGACGTAATTCTCTAGTAGAGTAGAAGTAGTTAGCTGCATTTCAAATCATATCTTTTTAGTTATACTTATTAACTAGAATAGTTCATCTTGCATTGATCTTACCTTGATATGATGTATGGTTAATGTAATGATTTCTAGTTAATTACTTGTATGGTTAATGCAGTATAAGGTAGTTAAGATTTTGGTAGTAGTCTTTTGTTTAATAGTTGTTTTTAGTTAATTTCACTAATGTTTATTCTATTCACATGCAAGCATACTGCCTTACCCATAACCAAATCTGTATGAATTGGAATTAGTACCTATAATGTTTTAATACAATTTCATTTAGTTTTAATTCTATATTTTGGTATATGCTAGATTAACTGTGGTGCACATACAGTGCAGATGCCATCTAAGAAAATACATCCCTGATTGATAATTAAATGAGTTTCCATTAGGATGAAAGGCTAGTTAATTAAAGATTAGTTGCTTCATTAGAATAGTGTATTGCATTGTCTACACTTACTAATCATCCTTAATGAAACCTGTCACTTTTGGCGATGTTGTCAGAGATGGTTCCAAGGCATGGAATTTCTAGTGTAGTTTGCTTCTTTGTTATTTTTTTTCATGGCATATTTGTGTTAGAATGATTTAGAATAACTGAGAGGGGGGGTGAGTCAGTTATCCTCAGGTCTAGATGTACCAATTGAACTTTCAAACACTTTATTAAACTTAGTTCTACTCAACAATCCACCTGGTCTCTATAGAATATAATCAATAACATAAACCTGCAGTCCACTATCCTAAAGTAATCAACTTGTAGAATATAAAACTCTTAACAGTAAAACACATCAGATAACATTCACACAAGTATGACACCGGGATTTAAAGTGGAAACCCAATATGGGAAAAACCACCAGTAACATGCTACTATTTTTTCACTCTTCAGAAGTGAGCTTTGTGAGGAGCCAACCCTATTAAAGGTTACAATATACACTGTTAAATGTAACCCTGTTAAAGGATTTAATCACCCTATTAAAAGTGATCCTTGATAGAGGACTTAGATCATTCCATTAGAATGTCACCTTGATTAAAGGATTTACAATATGAATGTTAGGCCAACCTTGATTAAAAGGATTTTGACTGATACAATGGTTAGAAAGTAATAGTAGATTTGATCTTAAACATACAACTCACTTTACAAATACAGATTCATTTTCTCTCAAATGCTAATTTACTAACTGGCCTCCACTGTCATCTGTATCTCAGAGATGTTCTTGGAAATCTATCAAGAAATCACTATTGTGTAGTCCTATACTCCTCTTCTCAGCCTTCTCTGCCTTCTTCTTAGATTTGTCAATCAACTGAATCAACCACTCTTACCCATAATCTACAATTAGGTTAATCTTATACCTCTTTGATTAGGTAGCTTGATCTTTTTCCGCTTAATCATCACTGTAGATATTAGGGTTTTGTTAGATCCAACGAATCCTCCCAACATTTTGTTCTCCTTCTACCTTGTAGAATACATCTCAAAACTCCTTCTTGAATCCATACATAAAATTGGTTAAACATATATTAAATGCCCATTTAATTCTCCACAATGATCATCCCTATCTTAAATACACTTTACATATCCCAAGAATTCAACTATGTTGGCTAGGATCTCAAATCTTTCTCAAACTGTCAAAATACTGACACTAGTTCATCACTGTGTTCTTCTGCTTGGTCATCATTAGATAACTTGGTAATTACTGATACTCAGTAAATGCTGATGGTCGGTTGACATTGAATTTTATCAACATGTACTCACACTCGGTCAACACTCGTATCACTTGGCCCAAACATAAGTTCCTTAATCTTCTTCTCTTTTACTCAGTGAAGACTAAACTTTTATCTTCCAATCTTCACTTGGTGTTATTTAGATAAACAATACATTACCTTTCCAAGTTGCAATCTCATCAAGTACCCATTGTAGTTTCACATAACTCAACCATTTCACTGGGTCTTCTTGTTATCTTCTCTTTTCAAATCTTATTCATCAATCAATTTATATGACACTTTACAGGATAGCAACTGTCTTACCAGTTAAGGTTTGACATAAATGGCAATATAACAATTGTTTCAATTGTAGCTTCCAACAATCTCCCTCTTTGGCATTGATGGAAAACACCACATGCAAACAACACATGCAAGGTTACCAAAAAATCCAAAAAGTATGTTCTTTGTAAAAAATAATTTATTAATGTCCTTAGCTTCATTCTGATTCTCTCCACTACAAATATTAGCTCCCTCTTGGATAGATTTCTCTTTGTAGCTTATCTCCTTCATATTCTTATCTCCCTCAATGGTATATTCTCCCTCTTTGTTTCATAGTCATATCTCCCTCTTTGACAACAATGCCAAAGTCATACATCTTCACCATGTAGATATATATGTGTCATCTTTCTAATTTTATGCTCCCTCTGTCATGTTTCTTATGACTGATCAACTTTTTGTGCTTTACTCTTCATAGCTTTAGGCAACTCCTAAAGTGTGACCTCTTTGCATCAATTTGTCAGATATTTTGTAATATATTTGATGCAATCACTCCATGTGATCCTAGTTAGCCTTAGCTATGGGAATAACCCCTAATTCCCCTCTCAGATACTCATGTGCATCCTTAGGTAATGCTTTAGTAAATATATATGCTAATTGTTCCTTTGTATTCACATATTCTAGTCTCACTTCTTTGTCTTGTACTAGATCTCTCAAGTAATGATACTTAATAAAAATATGCTTGGTCTTAGTATGCATCACATGATTCTTTAATATATTGATAGCACTAGTGCTATCACACAAAATAACAATTGGTTAAGTGATTTCTTCCTTCATTCCTTTCAACAATTGCTTGATCCACACTATGTTTGAACAATTAATTATTGCTACAACATATTCGACTTCTATTGTAGATTAAGGAATACAATTATGTTTCTTTCTTGTCCAAGAGACTAATCTCTCTTCTATAAAGAATTTTCCACCACTTGTACTCTTTCTATCATCAACATTGCCTGCCCAATCTGCATCTGTATAAAATTTCAGTTCAAACTTCTCATTCTTCTTATAATACAATTCATAGTCCTTTTTTCCCTTAAGATATCTTAGTATCCTTTTCACTGCCATCAGGTGACTATCCTTAGGATTTGTAGAGAATATTGCAATAATCCCAACTGCTAATGCAATATTTGGTCTATTGTGGACAACATATTGTAGCTTCCCAATCATTGACCTATACAAGGTTTGATTGACTTCAACTGTCTCATCAGTCTTTGATAGTTTCTCTCTAGTAGCCATGGATGTACTTACAGGTTTGGAGTCCTCCATGCCAAAGGTTTTCAATATCTTCTTGATATATTTAGATTGAGTAATGTAGATACCTTTCTTCATCTGATATACTTGCAAACCAACAAAAAATTTGATCTCTCCAAGCATATACATCTCAAATTCAGTTTGCATCTCATTTGAAAATGTTTGGCATAAAGCATTTTGTCCTCTAAATATGATATCATCAACAAATATTTCAGCTAACAATATCCCTTTACCTTTTTCATTCTTAAAGTACAAATTAGTTTTGTCATTTGTCCTTGTAAAAGCAATTTTGACTAAGTAATTGTGTAATATTTCATACCATGCTCTAGGGGCTTGCTTCAATCCATACAATGCTTTATATAGCTTGCAGACCATATTTCTCTTACTTGAATCAACAAATCCTTCATCTTGTTCAATGTATACCTCTTCTTCCAATAGTCCATTAGAAATGTTGATTTGACATCCATTTGATATACATTGAATCCACGCCCATTAGGACTTATCTCAAAGCTGGCTGCTCTATCCAGAAGTTAGTCATGCATGAGGTTGAAGCAAAGCTTGGGAAGAATGAGGTTTCCCTCCAGGGGCCACATTGACATTTCTAACTCTTGTAGAGCCTTGTTCCCACTATTAAACATGGTGCTCCCACTGCCTTACTATTAGGCTTTGCTTACGCTAATGGGTAAACTCAATCTGCATCTACTATAGATGCTCAAAGAGACAATGCTTACTAAGGAGATGGAACTAATGAGGATGCTAGTCTTGGCATTGGATCGGGATGGGTCGGTAAGCCGCATTAGTCAGTAGAGTTCTAACTCCTTCCAATATAACAATTGGGGCAAATGTCTCACCATAGTCAATGCCTTCATCACTTTTAGCATCAAGTTTTCCATTTCTATTTGTATGCACCCTAAAATGGTCGCCTAGACTTTGGGCCCCATTTCTCAATTTATCAAATTCCTGAATCAATATTTTCAAATATCAACAATATCAATTATATCAATTTCCTTGATCATATCATAATCAA
>MU227968.1:5823067-5838147 GCA_018584345.1 Thuja plicata | reverse complement strand
TAGCTGAGAGCAATTTTACAAAGCTTGCAACTCCATGCATAGAGAGCTATGGATCGATTTGTGAGGGCTCATTCTTGAGTTTCCTTGCATGTAAGGATTCATAGAAGTACACTATTTTGTGTGTACACTATTGTCTTTCAGTATATAACATTTTCTTCCAAAAAATTTAAAATATTTTAGATTAGGTGCATAACCATACCATAACTCATAAGGTGTAACATCGGTACCTTTCTTGACTTGTACTCAATTCAAGGTATAGACTATTGTACTTACAGCTTCTCTCCAGTACTTTTGTGCAACATTTTTCTCCATCATCAGTGCTATAGCACAATCCATTATTGATCTATTCCTTCTTTCGACCATGCCATTCTGTAGGGGAGTCCTTGGAGAAGACATATATCTTTTAATTCCTCTATCATTACAGAATAAGTTGAAATCATTAGATATAAACTCTCCTCCTTTGTCAGATCTCAAAAATCTCAAGCTCTTACCTATCTCTTTTTCAACTGTTTCCAAATACCACTTAAAAAATTGAAAGGCATCATATTTTTCTTTGAGAAACATCATAGTCATCATTCTAGAGTAATCATCGACAAACAATATGAAATATTTATCACCACAGTAGCTTTGCACACTAATAGCTCCACAAAGGTCAGTATGAACCAATTCCAAAATATCATCAGAAGTATAGGTTTTGCTTTTGAAACTAGATTTTGTCATTTTTCCCAATTGACATTGCTTACACATAACATTATCAGGTTTCTTCAATCTTGGTAACCCTCTTACTCTTTTTTTCTTACTAATTTTTACCAAATTTTCAAAGTTCACATGACACAACCTTTTATGCCATAACCATACATCATCATATTGTGCAAACAAACATGTCTCATCAGATAGATCTAGATAGAACAAACTACCTCTTGTCTATTCTCCACTCTCAATTAGTTCACCATTAGCATCAAATATTTTAGCCTTTTTGTGATGGACTTCAACTTGGTATCCAAAAGTTTTCAACTAAGCAACACTCAACAAATTATAGTTAATTCTGTCAACCCAATAAGCATTGTCACATGTGATCTTATCAGTCAATTTTATTGATCCTTTTCCTTTCACAAGACATGGTGTATCATTACCAAACTTAACACTACCACCTTTGCAATGATTTAAGGTTTCAAACTTACTTCTATCACCAGTCATATGATGTGATCAACCACTATCAATTATCCATTTATCACCTTCACTCATATATGAAATAAGTGCAATTTTCTCAACCTCATTAGAATCATCTTTCATAGCAACATAAACAACTTCTATATCATTGTCATCAGATTTATCAGATTCACTATCACTTCTTCTTCAATAATATAATAGGATTTCTTACCTTTGTCCTTATAGTCCTTATACCTTCTGAAATATCTGTCATCCCTTTTGTCTTTGTACTCACTTTCTCTTATTTCATCCTTGTCATTACTGTTAGGACATTTTGCTGCAATATGGCCAACTTTGTTACATGAAAAACAAATTATAGGAAGTTTACCTTTGAATTTTCCTTTTCCTCTCGGTAGTCTTCTATCCATAAGTGCCTCAAGTTCATCAAGATCATCATCATAAGTTTCACTATCACTGTTCACATGCCTTTATTTTCCTTTCTTAGATTTATGAAGAGTCAATTGTGATTTGAATGGATAATCAACATTGTGAGGGGTAAAATTATCAAAATTTGATAACTCAAAAGTAGTAAGTCTACCAACTAGACCTTCCAGAGTTAAGTTGTTACTAAGACTACATCTCAGTTCTTGTATAATAGATACTCTAATAGAATAAATAAGAAGTAAGGTTCTCAATACCTTGCTAATAACAATATCATCATCAATAGTTTCATTAGCTCCTCTAATAGCATTCACAACCTCCTTAACTCGGCTACAATATTGAACAATAGTTTCACCATCTAACATTCTCATTTCATCACATTTACCTTTCAAGCTTTCAGATCTGGCTCTTAGTACATTTTTATCACCTCCATAGATAGTTGCCAATGTGTCCCACATTTATTTTGAATTTTTATAGTCTTTTATGTCTTCAAATTTAGGATAACTTAGGGCTGATGCAATCTCCAACATTGCTTTATTGTGTTCTTGTTTTTCTGTCATCTGATGAGCTATCAACACTGTCAGCACATTTATGTAATTATTTTCCACATAGTATTTTTCTACTTCTTCAATTCCAGATAGTTGTAGATTCATCAAAATTTTCCATGTAGGGAAGTTCTCCTTGTTCAGCCTCGATACCTCCTTTTTATACATCTTGATCTTTAGTTTCAAGTACCTTCAAACTTTTCCTTACAAGCACCACAATGCTCTAATACGAATTGTTAGAATAATTTAGAATAAATGAGAGGGGACGGGGGGCTAAATCAGTTATCCTTGGGTCCAAATGTACCAATTGAACTTTCAAACACTTTAACCAACTTAGATCTACTCAACAATCTACTCGGTCTCTATAGAATATAATCAATAACATAAACTTGCAGTCCACTGTCCTAAAGTAATCAACTTGCAAAATATAAAACTCTTAACATTAAAACACATCAGATAACATTCACACAAGTATGACACCAGGATTTAACATGGAAACCCAATATGGGAAAAACCACCAGTAACATGTGACCAATTTTTCACTCTTCTGAAGTGAGCTTTGTGAGGAGCCAACCCTATTAAAGGTTACAATACACACTGTTAAATGTGACCCTCTTAAAGGATTTAATCACCTTGTTAAAAGTGAGCCTTATTAGAGGATTTAGATCATTCCATTAGAATCTCACCTTGATTGAAGGATTTACAATATGACTGTTATGTCAACCTTGATTAAAAGGATTTTGACTGATACAATGGTTAGAAAGTAATAGTAGATTTTCTCTGAAACATACAAATCACTTTGCAAATACAGATCCACTTTCTCTCAAATGTTCACTAACTAGCCTCCATTGTCATCTCTATCTCTCAGATCTTCATGGAAATCCATCAAGCAATCACTATTATGCAGTCCTATACTGCTATTCTTAGCCTTCTATGCCTTCTGCTTAGATTTGAAAATCAACTGAATCAACCACTCTTACCCATAACCTACAATTAGGTTAATCTTATGCCTCTCTGACTAGGTAGCTTGATCTTTTATCTCTTAATCATCATCATAGATCTTAGGGTTTGGTCAGATCCAATAAATCCTCCCAACATTTTGTTCTCCTTCTACCTTATAGAATACATCTCAAAAATCCTTCTTGAATGCATAAATAAATATGGTTAAACATATATTAAATTGTCATTTAATTCTCCACAATGATCATCCTTATCTTAAATACACTATGTATCCCAAGGATTCAACTATGTCAGCTGGGATCTCAAATATTTCTCAAACTATCAAAATACTGACACTCAGTCACCACTGTGTTCTTTTGATCGGTCATCACTAGATAACTTGATAATTATCGATGCTCGGTAAATCCTGTTGCTTAGTGGATACTAAATTTTATCTACATGTACTAGCACTCGGTCAACACTCACATCACTGAGTACAAACATAAGTTCCTTAATCTTCTTCTCTTACTCATTCAAGACTAAACTCTTAGTCTTCCAATCTTCATTTGGTGTTAAAGATAAACAATACATTACCTTTCCAAGGTGCAATGTCATCAAGTACCCATTTTAGTTTCACATAACTCAACCATTTCACTAGGTCTTCTTGTTATCTCCTCTTTCAAAATCTTCTTCATCAATCAATTGATATGACACTTTACAATATAGCAACCGTCTTACTAGTTAAGGTTTGACATCAATGACAATATAACAATTGTTTCAATTGTAGCTTCCAACATTTTTTCTTTTTCAACATTAGATTTATAATTAGTATATAAATTTTAGTTAAACACCCACTACAAACAAGTGCAGGAACACAGTTATACAAGGTATGCAGTGGAGAAGAGACATGCTAGGGAGGTTTCTCCCCTCTGTGCCAACACAAGATATATTGATGCCTAAAGAAGGAGAGTGGAAGTCCAGGAGGACCCTTTTAGGGACACTGAGGAGGAAGAGGCTGACCATCAACATCATCACACAAAAAAACATGGTCAATGAAGAAGTTGAAAACCCTGCAGAATTGGTCACCTTTGAGTTTCCCATATTATAATAGGAGCAAGTTGTTTCTTTGAAGAATACACCTCCATCAAATTTTCCTAATTTCTATGGCCTAGTAACAAAAGATCTTGATTCTTTTTTGTCCGAATTTGATGAGTTCTATCAAAGCTATGATCATACAATGGATGTGCATGGGATGAATCTCTTTCCAACCAATTTGAAGGATGTTTCTTTAATATGGTTCATAGGCCTTGGCTAAAATATCATCGGTATCTTGGTAGCCATGAAAGAAAATTTCTTATAGAAGCATCAGGATTATTGCAAAGGAGGGGACTCAAAGAAGGAAGACATCTCCAGGATGAATCAACAAGAGGATGAACCATTGGAAGATTATATAGAGAGGTTTTCGTTTACTCTAAAGAAATCTCCACAGAACCAACTTTCCCCTGAATCTCCAAGCTTTTCTTTTTGGAGGATGTTAATGATGATTGCATTGGTGCATTGAGCTTTATGGGAGGAGGTGATATAACATAGTCAACCTTTGAAGATATTTGCAAATTAGCTCGGAAATATTCAAGGTCTATGTTGAAAAAGAACAAGGGTAACCGACAATTTCCCACATTTAAATCTTCAAATGGTGTATCCAATATGGAGCTTAGAAATTTGCTTTCAAATATGAAGGAATATATTATAAGCCATATGGCGATGCAGTTGGACACTCTAAATATCAAGAAGAAGCATGAGCAAGTAGATGTCGCACTCACTGGATATTTCCCACATTGTAAGTAAAATAAGGTCTCCTATGACTGAATTATATCACATTAATTTACTTTCACATTGATGCAACAATCACAAAATATAGTGAACCACATTCCATAGGGAGTCAAACAATAGGCACTCTAGGAAAAGAATGGACACCATTCAATAACTATCACCAAGTAGGGCCACACAAGAAAGAAAGCCACTCATGGGCTACTAAGAATTTAAAGAAAACAAGAATCAACATACAAATATTACCTATCATGCTATAATACATGGCAACACAACCACAGTTGTCAAGGAATCCATGCACTCAAACCACACAAGGGTCACCAAACACTCAAAAAATAAGAGAAACACACCAAAAAAGGGGTCTAAAGTGCTTTGAAGAGGTTCTCACATAGGGGTATCATCCATCCATAATAGATGCTAAGATCTAGGAGGTACTCTTCCTCCACCACATGCTACTTGGGTTGGTTATTCTAGAACACTCAAGAATGTCACACTTAGGCACCCAAGTAATGAGATACCACTACTCACAACACTACACATGTGCACTCATGCGCCAACAACATCAAATATGCAAGAAAAGCATACTAAGAGATCTCAGTGTATGAACATGGGCTTTGATACCAGATGTAATGCCTCGCAAAGGAACCCTCAGAAAGAAAGGTCAATTATGCACTAAATAACTTTTTTTGTCAATAGCCATAACACCAATGACATAAGTGCATAACCATAATGAAATTGCATAAGCAAAGATAAAAATATAAATGGAAGCAAATTAAAATTATCTCACAATCATGCACACGTGGAATAATTGAATCACTTCCAAGGGTTCCAAGACAACCTTAAACACAAACATGAATAAAAAATTCACACTAAACTCACCAAGTGAGATCTCAAACCACATCCATGAACTTCATGGGATAAGACTAGACCATTGTCCATAGTCGTCAATCAAGGAGACAAGTCTATCCTCAACAAGATCTAATACATGGTTTAATTTAAGCCCAAATTGAAAAATGATTTATGAAACATTATATCAAAACAAAAAAATGAGATTCAGATACTGTTGGATGATATCAGTTTTGGTTACTGATCATGTTGTTGATATTCATGTTTTGTCACTGATGTCAACATATATTTATGTGGAGAGGATAGACTGGTTACTTGACTGGAAGAAGTGTATAGATGATTCAGAATGATCAAAGTTGTATTTATGCAGAAGGATGTGTGTTGACCTTATTCCTAAGGTCACTTGGCTTTATGTTTCATATTGAGGATGTTACAGTTGATTTGGTGAAGACTGGTTTCTGGACTATAACTGTGATTCTAGACAGAGCAGGTCTATGTGTTTCTAGTATATCTTTCTGGAAAAGATATTTCAAATGATATGAGCTTACTGGTGGACATGCGACATATGTTGGAGTAATGGGTTGAGTTTGATTGTGGTTTGGTTACTAGTGACATCAGCTGTGGCATGTATTCTGAAGGAGACCTATTTGCTGGCTGACTTCAAACATGTAGCGTGTAAAAGGAATTGTGAGCATGGATTGTGGATATGGAAGCTTAATTAATGGATTGTAAATGATGTTTAATTGTTATAGGTATTGTGTGTATCATAGAAAGGGGTCAAATAATTATTTGTATATTGGAAAGCCTTAATTGGTCGACCTAATTAATTATTTGTGTATTAGGAAAGCTTAACTGGCCGACCTAATGAATTATTGTAAGAGGGTATATATGAGTGATCTTTTATTTTGAAAATATGTAACAGAGATTAAAATGAAACGAAGAAGAGAAAGATGCAAGGCTTGTTTGGCTGCTGGATGTAGAGCAGAGTTTATGAGAAGAGTACTTCATTGGAACTGACCAAGCAAAGATAGTTGCTATCAGACAGTTCACTGGATTGTGTATTTTCTTTATACACTTGTTTGGCTTGTAAATCCTTGAGGGTGGCTTTAACCTTCTTTGGCTAGTGTGCCTTGGTAGTGAGCCTACTATTTCTTTTGACTCCTAATAGGGTTTGTCTCCTAATAGGGACTATGTACTATAATGTTGTAACAAGCTCCTAATAGGGCTAAATATTTTAATAGGGATACTATACTCTCAGTACATTATTTGTGGGTGTTAATTCCCATCAGGGTTTTACCTTTAACAGGGCTTCCTCAACAAAAAATATTGTGTTATGGTGTTGGCATTTATTGTGTTATCATTTACACTTGTAGATTTGGTTTATAAAGTTTAAAGTTTAATAATCTATATCACAACTGATTCACCCCCCTCTTAGTTGTCTTGTGGACTATTATTCCTAATAATTGGTATCAGAGCATGTGGTCCTTAGAGAGAAAGTTTAATATCTTGAGGTGATCCTAAAGATGACTTACTACAGGAAGGATAGTCTGAAGTTTGATCCTAAAAACTTTGATAGTTGGCAGAACAAGATGAGAACACATTTTCTATGTTCGAGAATTGATTACTGGATGATCACAAAGAAGAATAAAAAGATAGCGACTTGGATTCCGCACATGATATCTGGTCAAGATTAGAAGCATTCTATATTGGAGACAAGTTTACTAAACATGCAAATCTACAAAACTAGAAGACAAAGATGGAATCATTGAAGATGAGAACATTATGGCATATGGACAGAGAATTACTAAAGTGGTTACTGGTATTAGAAACTTTGGAGGTACTTACAGTGAGGAAGAAGTGATTGTGAAGATACTTAGATCTTTGACACCTACATATAGAACCAAATTACAAGATATAGAGGAGATTATACCTTTGACACTGAACTTTACCAGAGAGATGTTGATTGGAAAGTTAACTACATTTGAGGCCACAAAATTGGGAGACACTTTACCTAAAGTTGAGTCAGGATTCAAGGAAACCATGCACAAGAACAAAAAGACCTTATCTAGAAATGCAAGCACCATCATTAATGATCTAAGAGAAGAACTTGGAGCCTATGCAGATGAATGGGAATAGATACATGAATAAGAAAGAAAGCTAGATGAAGTTGTGGCACTGATTGCTAGAAGAGAAAAGAGAGGTAAGGGAAATTTTGAAGGCAAATTACCTTTGAATTTATTTTCATGTAACAATATTGGTCATTTTGCATCTAGATGTCCTACAAGAGTTCCAAAGCACAAACCTAAGTTTTTCAAGTCTAAGTATTCAAAAGACAATGAATGTTACTATGCTAGTGAGGGTATATCTAATGATGATGATGGTGAATATGATGAAATTGGATTTATTTCTATTTAGGATGATGAACCTATGTATGAAGAAAAGGCATTAGTATCCTGAGTTGAAAATAAATTTGAATGGGTTATAGACAATGGTTGTTCACATAATATGACTGGAGATAAAAACAAGTTTGTTAGTTTGAAAAGATATGATGGTGGTGTTGTCAGATTTCCAGTGACAATACTCCTAAGCTTATTATTGGAGTTGGATCAATTTCTTTGGATGGAAAGACTAACACTAACAATGTATTACTTGTTGATGGACTTAAGCATAATCTGTTGAGTGTTGGACAGTTAGTGGACAAGGGTTATCAATTGAAATTTATTGAAGGGGAATTCTCTGTCAAAAGTAACACAGGAGACTTGATCACATCTGGTACTAAATCCAGAGGTAATTTATTTGAATTAAACACATCTGAAGCTTCTTGTTTTATTGTGAAGGTTGATGACAGTTGGTTATGGCACATAAGATTTTGTCATGTTAACTTTGATAACATTGTGAAGGCAAGTATGACAGAACCAATAAGAGATCTACCTAAGATTGTAAAGCCATCTAACACTATGTGTAGAGAGTGTGTTATGGGGAAGCAGACTAGAAGCACTTTCAAAAGAAAAGCTTATTCAACAAAAGGGAAGTTGGATCTAGTGCATATAGATCTATGTGGTCCTAGATGAACAAGATCATACTATGGTGAAAGTTACTTTATACTATTTTTTGATGAATTTTCTAGAATGATGTGGGTTACATATTTGAGAGAGAAATCTGAAGCATTTGACAAGTTCAAGTTATTTAAAGCAAAAGTTGAGAATGAATCTGGTGTGAAAATAAAGTGTTTGAGATCATACAGAGGAGGATAGTTTACATCAGAGTTATTTAATACATACTGTGAAGAGAAAGGAATATATAGACAAACATCAACCCCTATAACTACACAATAGAATGGGATGGTAGAGCGAAGGTACATAACTATATTAGATGCTACAAGGACTATGTTGCTAGAAGGAAATGTGTCACATGTTCACTGGAGAGAAGCAGTTGGGACTGCTGTGTACACACTGAACAAAATTTAGATCAGAGAAGGTACAAGTAAGAATCCTTATGAATTATGGTTTGATCATACACCTACTGTAAAATATTTCAAAATATTTGGTAGTAAATGTTATATCAAGAGAGATGATGAAATAGGCAAGTTTGATGCTAGAAGTGATGAAGGAATATTTCTTGGTTATTCCACTAAGAGTAAAGCATATAAATATTTCAATCTAAGATTGATAAAGTTGATTGAAAGCATCAATGTGAGGATAGATAAAGAGTTTTAGATTCAGAAAAGGATGTATGATTGTGGTTGGATTACAGAAGTGAAGGAGGTTACTGTTGAACCTGGAGAATCATTGATGATTGACAATGAGATTGAAGATGAACAGACTAAAGCTATTGAGACATTGGAGACACCAAGGTATGTTAAGAAGAACCATCATGAAGATCAAAGTATTGGTGATGAAAGTAAAGGCATGATGAATAGATCTAGATCTAGAGATGAGATTTGTTTGATTTCTCAAGTTGAACCAAATACTAATGATGAAGCATGTAGAGATGAATCTTGGAATAAATCTATTGAAGAAGAACTTGAAGAGATAAAGAAAAAAAATACTTGGGAACTAGTTCCAAGACCTAAGAACAAAAATATGATTGGTACTAAATGAGTTTTTAGAAATAAGATGGATTAGGAAGGAATAGTGGTGAGAAACAAAGCAAGACTGGTATGTAAAGGCTACTCACAACAAGAAGGCATAGACTATGAAGAAACATTTGCTCCTATTTCTAGATTGGAAGATATGAGATTATTTCTTGCTTATGCTGCACATAAAGACTTTAAGGTTTATCAGATGGATGTGAATTCAACATTCTTGAATGGTGATCTAGAAGAAGTTTACATTGAGCAACCTGATGGTTTTCCTTTGATAGATGATGAAAACATGGTTTGCATATTAAAGAAGGCACTGCATGGAATGAAACATGCACCAAGAGCATGGTATGCAAGACTGGACAAATATATACTTCATCTTGGTTTCAGAAAAGGTAATGTAGGTAGTAATTTATATTTGAGAACTGATGAAGATGGAATCTTGATTATAGAAGTTTTTGTTGATGATATAATTCTTGGAGGCAATGATAAGATGAGTAAGAAGTTTGCTAAAGATGAAAAGTGAATTTGAGATGTCAATGATTGGTGAGATGAAATTTTTTCTTGGTTTGCAAATTAATCAGAATAAGAATGACATTTTTATATCTCAGACCAAGTATCTTAAGGAAATGTTGAAAAAGTTTGGAATGGAATATTGTAAACCTGTTGGGACACCTATGGTGACTGGAAAAAAATGACTAATAATAATGAGCCTCAAAGTGTTGTTCAGACAAAGTATAGATCAATGATTGGAGGTCTACAATATCTAACTCACACTAGACCAGATATTACCAATGCAGTTGGAATTGTGGCTAGATATCAGGCAGATCCTAAAAATACACATTTTGCTGCTGTGAAAAGAATTTTCAGATATTTGAAAGGGACAATAGAATATGGATTATGGTATGAAAAATCAGAAGATTTTACTTTGTAGGCTTATACTGATGTTGATTGGTAAGGTAATGTAGATGAAAGGAAGAGTACAAGTGGTGGTGCATTTTTCCTTGGAAAAATATTGGTTTCTTGGTTGAGCAAGGAGCATAATTGTATTGCTCAATCTACTGGTGAGTCAGAGTATGTTGCTACTGCAATAAACTATACACAGGTTGTTTGGATGAAACAAATGCTGAAGGGCATTGGAATAATTTTCAAAGAACCATTGGTTATCCATTGTGATAACACAAGCATAATGAATATGTCGAAGAATCCTATAATGCATTCAAAGACTAAACATATTTCTATTAAGTATCATTTCTTGAGGGAGAAGGTAGAAGATAAAGAGATTAAATTGGTGTATATTAGCAAAAAGGAACAGATAAAATATATATTTACTAAACCTTTGCCAAAAGATGCTTTTGAATATCTCATAGGCATGCTTGGGGTGGTGGCCCCTCCCAGTGGTGGCCTACTATTTATTTTGACTCTTAACAGGGTCTGTCTCCTAACAGGGACTATGTACTATAATATTGTAACAAGCTCCTAACAGGGCTAAATATTTTAAAAGGGATACTATACTCTCAGTACATTATTTGTGGGTGTTAATTCCCACTAGGGTTTTACCTTTAATAGGGTTTCCTTGACAACAAATATTGTGTTATGGTGTTGGCATTTACTGTGTTATCATTTACATTTGCAGATGTGGTTTATAAAGTTTAAAGTTTAATAATCTATATCACAATTGATTCACCCCCCCCCTCTTAGTTGTCTTCTGGACTGTTATTCCTAATAGATACATGAAATTGACCCCAAAAATATAAGGAATTTAACCATAGAATCCATTTATACATAGAACCTAGGGAACACTATGTTGTTATAAATGCATAGAAGTAGGGTCAGAATGAATACGTAGAAATAAGGGTTTTTTTTAGAATAGATCTTGAAAAGATGCCTAGGAACATAGAACATATGCATTGGAATAACAAATGAGTATGATTTTTACATGTATGCGTAGGAATGAAGCATGTATGTGCAAGAGAAATTCTTGTATATGCAGGAATCCTATAGAAGTATAAACTTGAAATTAAAACATCATCAACTTCCAATGCATGGCTAAATTATGAACAACTCCACACCAGGGAGTACCTGAAGCATCATTCAAGGTCATACACACTTGATACAATAAATAACATAAAAATTAACACTAATCTACTGAGCATACCATCAAATACATGAAATAACTAAAATAGATGCAAATGATAGAATATGCAGGTCATGCTCAAACTCCATCACTGAAAGTATTCCATCACTTGTACACCGGTCCCCAATAGTGGTTGGTCCTGCCACTTGACCATGTAGACCCTTAGGCCCACCCCACCCTAATCGTAAAGGTAGTCACACAACCCAAATAAGGAATCAAGTATAGAAGGGAATGTAGGTATACACTCATGCCAATCAATGTAGATAATCTATAATAGATGGAGAACACTCAACATGCAGAAAAATGTTTATAATGCAATACCAATGCAACACAATCATTGAACATCAGGGTACTACTTAGTGCTAACAATCATTAAGTGGATGAAATCAAGAATGGAGTATCATCACATGTCTCATGGAGTCCCATGTGGTTTTAAGCAACCCTTCTCTCATTAAGGAAGCTCTACTATGTTGGCTCAACATTCGTAGATAGCCATGACTATGTCAACTCAACATCTGTAGATGACCATGACTATGTTGGCTCAACATTCATAGATGACCATGGCTGTACTAACTCCATGTCACTCAGATGGCCATAGTACCAATGCAAAATTATCTTTTATTATAATTTACCCCATTTATATAATTATATTATCACTTTTTAAGAACTCCTTGATATGACCTATATCTACCACTTACGGGCCGAGATCCACGTTAGGAGCCCCTCCACTCCACTACCAAAACACCAAACAAGCTCATCTTGTTACAACAATGAGGTATAATACAAAAAATGCAACAAGTTATAAATTAACATAGGACATCAAAGTTTTAACACATAAAGAACCCTAGGAAGCTGTATTGGTCTCAAACCAAGAGCATGGGTCACTTAGACCTCAACATATGAGCATAGCCCAACTACATGCCTAGATGTGATATCAACAACCTACATCCACATATCACATGAAAGTAAAAATATAGCATGAAGTGCCTCAAAACTAAAAGGAAAATGCAAAATTAATAAACACACGGCCAAAAGTCTCAAAGATTAAGCTTCCATCATAATACAAGAAACACTTAATCAATCATGGACCAAGATTGTGGGTCTTTCAAGATGACATCAAGTAGGAATAGATAAACTATGCTCAAGGGTGGAGTCTCAAACTCATGCATCAACAAAATCATAATTGCACCTCAACCATGCAAGAGAAGCCAATAAACCAAGGCAAGAAGATGGTGCACAAGAACACTCTATTGGCCTCATCGCCAAGAGCATAAATCCCAAGGAGGTTTGACATAAATGTTCACATAGGATACTAACATCCCTAAATGATTCAAGATGTGTCTCACATCCAAAAATCAAGCAAGAAGCTCAAAAGGGCAAAATAAACACAAAGGGCGACCATTTCTGGTAATAACTGACTAGGTGCACCAACTGGAAGTTCAATTTAAAACCTAATGTTCAGATTGTAGTATTAAGTAACTAGATTGACCTCTACTCATTGTGACCACATAATCCAACTACAATCCTAGGATAATTCAAAGGCCAATTTACAAAATATGCCAACAGGGCCACAATCCCAAATGGGAGATCACGCAAAACGAGGCGCACACAAAAAACACCTAAAAATTAAACTCAAAATCTTATAAAAAAATTAAAACCCATTGGTTCTCATAATCCCAATAGCCCAAAAATGTAATAAAATTATAATTCAAACATCATGGGAGAAAATGGATAGCCTAACAACGATAATTTTTCAATCTCAAAATCTCAATTTCATGTCACCCCAACTAGGCATCAAATGCAATAAGAAATGTGGGGAAAACATAGATAAACATCCCACTATATGATTGCAAACAATAAACAACTTAAAGTTGAGAAAAAACTTAATTACAAGAGGCCCTACATAAGGAATTGATGAAAACCCAAAACAAGGAGATAAAAATCAATATGACACTAGACTGGACAAAAACCTTGGTAAACCATAGCAATCTTGACAATTCCAATGAGCCACCACTAAAAAAAATTGGACCCTCGGATAATTCCTAAAAAGTGAAAGAGTGAATTTCTTCAAAGAGGATGAAGGAAATTCATAAAATCCCAAAATAGAGAAGTGAGAAAATAAGCTCAACTTCAAAATTATAAAGACTTTTTGGAAAAGGTAATTTCCCCAATTAAATAAATAATTAAAACAAATCACTTAAACCCAAATTAAAGCTCCCAGAAAGCCTAGGAAATAAATTAATTAAATTCCAATAAATGGACTATCCCCAAGGCACAATTTTTGATGATTAATTAATTAGAAATGAAATATATCAATCAACATATATATCAAAATATAATATAATTGAGACAGTTATAAAACACCTAAAATGCATAGATAATTTACTGGTCAAAATATTATGCAATGAAATTCAGGCTCTTGCCTACATGGCAGTTGGAGGGTAATAGTGCAAATCGAATACACTGTTCCATCCAGGAATGATATTGGCTATGTAAAAAAAATGACCAATGTGACTATCTCCTATAAGAATCATCGGGGATAAAGACACACTCAAACCTATAGCTAAGATAGAATCATGTCTGGTACCTGCCCAAATTAGCACATAGTCAAAGCATGTGTGCGCGCACACACACACAAACACACATACATACATACATATACATACATACATATATCTATATATACAGAAATATATACACGTACATATATGACCAAAGATGCTGATAGTGAAAGGAAGATGAAAGAGGAAAATGGAGGATAAGGTTTTATGCAAAGCGAGTGAGGTTGGAAGATAGGAGGAATAGACAAATGAGAAAAAAGGATATAAGGTAGAAGGATAATGAATGGAAGGATTGTGAAAGGGTAGATGGAAAGGAAGGCAAGATCAACATCAACACACACCTTGAAGGGTGGTGAGAGGATGGAGGAAATGTGAATGAAGGAATACGAGAGGGAATATGGTGAATGGAAAACAAAGGTTGTGGTTTAGGCGCATGGAATGAGAGAATGTTTTTGGAAGAAGATGAAGTGGAAGCCTTTGGAAGCTTGAATGTCAACTTCACTTGTTTCTCAACATGAGACTCTCTCAAGAGAGACTTTGGAATCCATATAGCC
>MU227968.1:5797910-5814539 GCA_018584345.1 Thuja plicata | reverse complement strand
TATATATATATATATATATATATATATATATATTAGAATTACAACACTGACCATTCCATTTTTAATCCTTAGTGTACATAAATAAGTGTTTCATTTAAATTAAAATATTTAAATGATCATTTTAAAATAATATGAGAAATTAACAGTGAAAACTCTAAATATGTATCCATGAACATGATAAAGCATAATATCTCAGAGAGTTAGTAATAACACCATAGTAACACATATAATGATCCCCAATCTAGATAAGATCTAAACGTGATAACAATCACAATCCTAACCACTAACACATACATCAATGAAACCATCAAATCACAACATAAGCTATATAAACTAGATACCATCATATCAACGAAAGCAATCTCAGAAATGAACTGAACTAAGTGCATCTCACAATGCTAGCATAAAATCATAACATGAGAACATTCACTCAATCTCATAAATGAATCAAGATCTGATCAAAACACGAATAACACAATGAGTCCTCAAAACTTAGAATAAAATTCTTAGAAGGTCTAGCATCATGAATCATGTATGCAACCAGCCACAACTCAATGATTCTCTCAATCAAGCATAAGGGCATAAACAACTTGCCAATCCAATGACATAAATTAGATCACCCCAAAGGTATTAACCTCTCATAGTCCCAACCAGATCATACCATACAAGAATATATCCAATCAAGCACAAGCCAACAAAGTAAACATCTCGAGCCAAAATAAGGCAAAACAAGAGATATCATCCATTAATATGAGGGTACAAACACAACATAATGTCGAAGCCACATCCATTCGGATGTCATTAAAAAAATAAAAATGGAGAGGCACTCAGTCACCCCCCAAAGACTAGGCTTACTCCTAGAAGCCTGCAATTCACACAACAAAGTGCATAAAGTGTGAGATCCACAACCACAACAAAACAAAAACAACCATATGACTTCTTCACAACTCTTTCCAACCCACACCAAACCCTTACTAGCCAACCTCACAATTGCTAAAAGAACCAACACACACTAAAAAAAACATTAACAAATCTCAAAGTATAACAAAAGAGATCACAATACGTGCTAGGAAAAGTGCATCTAGCTATAATATCTGCCCAAATGAAGAATAACACTTGTTGTTCTACCTCATCATGAGACATCTAGTTGTAAAATTGTTCCTTCTAGGGTCTCATCTAAGACCAAGGAACCAAAACTCTTAAGTCAACAACTCAAGAACAAGGGAAAGATCATCCCTAAAGGTAGAATTCCATGTTCATCTAGATCATACATAATTCCAACCAAAGTATCACTTAATCACCCAAGCATCTGAAAAGGTGAGGATCCTCTATCCAAATCCACTACTATGAGGGATACTACATCCAACTCAGGGGTACCAAGAGGTACAACTGTAAAAGGTTGCTTCTCACAACCAAGAGCATTCATACTATGAAGGATCAACATTGGACTCCTCCAACATGAAGGGATACTAAAAAGACAACTACACACCAAGCATAGGAGCATATGATCTCTCTGATGTCAAGAGCTCAACTATATTTAGAAACAAGGGTCACTCAACCCAACTAGACCATGGTTTCACCTTAATAAAGGTGGCAATGATTCCTAATGACCTGAACATTACCCTACCCTCAAGTCCATATCCAAGATCAAGAGGTTGAGATACGTCCACAAAGACTGTGTCCACTTCTATTCTAAAGCTAGGAACATCACCAAAAATCCTCTAGAAACTTGATATCTAACATGGAGGTTTGAAAAGAGGGATAACATAACTAATATAATACCATATAAATAATCATATAAAGATATAGCTAAGGGAGTGTTAAAGAGTGAAAAAGGAGACTCTCTCTATCCCCACACTACACTAGCCAAATAGGAAAGTTAGGGAATGCACAACAACAGTGACCCAAAGAACACTCAGAAACAGATGATAACCCAAAAAAGTGATGCCCAAAGCACTCCACAACTACTCCTAGATATGAAAGCACAAAAGAAAGGCATGGTCTCAAGTCCCACAACCAAGGTTAAACCTTATAGGTGGATTGAGTCACACCCAACCATCGAAATGAGAAATTTGAAGAGAACATTCTCAAGATCTTAATATCATAGGCACAGAAGGAAACCCGAATCACTACAAGCATACACTTAGGAATTCACTTACACCAGAAAAATCCAAGGAAAGCATTCAATCTCAACTATAATTGCACAAAATGTGCCTTATCATTAACAAATAGTATCATGTATACCATGATTCTAACTAATGCTCAAATTAGGTCTACCAAAAGCAACCATCCATTCTTAATAGTTTACATAAAGATCATGTAATTTCTAATCTCATTAAACATGATACACATTTTACTCATCAATTATACAATCCATATACTAACAACCATACAATGGAAGATTTATAGTTTTGTGCATCATTAGACCAATTTATGCTAGCATGCATATACATCATTGATAACTTGCACTTCTTTTCATGTGCAAAACAATATTTTCTCATAATTTAAATAGAAAGGCATTCTTATTAAAATCTTTATAGTTAATCAACAATAATAATATAATAAGTTATCTACAAGGTTCTCCTTGACACATACTATCATAGGTCTACAATGAACATGATAGAATCATACAATCACAAGTCATGACAGTAATACCAGGCATTCAAAATAGTCACCAAGAAACTAAAAAGGAAAAACCCATATGGGGAATAATCAATTCTAGCAATAAATCCAAAAAATGAGCTCATTTCAACAATAAATTAAATGTGATGAATGCCACCAGTACATAGACAAGAAAGTTTTTATGACCAGTCCAAGCACAAAAAAATCCAAAAATTCAATGCTAGCCCACACAAAATGTGGAATAATCCACCAAGAAAATAAAATAAATCACCAATCAAGAAATACATTCACGAAACATTGGGACCAATATTAGTCACATCAGATGGAGTAATCACTGCACGATATCGAGGAACACAAAATCTTAGTAGAATTAGAGAACATACCTAAACATGCCAAGCAATGAACCATCTAATATTCTGACCATATGCATCACGATAAACACTAATGAATAGAATAGTAATTCAATTTCCTTTACCTTTTTCCATGCAATGCAATACTTTCCACAATGTAGGGTGTTCAACATGCTTACACAAGAGAAACTACACAAAGATGGAATAATGAGATTAACATACACTATCGCTATGGCCTCATTTCACTCAATGCAAAGTAAATACAATCTTAAAATTATGCAAGAGAATCCTTGGGTTTTCCTTTTAGTTTGTTTGTTGTACTATTCCAATAGGGCAGGTTTTGTGTTTTAGGTAGCGATCAGTCTTGTCGGCTCATTTTCTTATGTAATCCCGATGGTGTGTTCTGGACATATTGGTATACCTTTGTCTAGCTTCACATTGTGTTTCATTATTTCTTGGGGAATATATCCTAAGATTGGTTTGGTCCTATTTTGTTCTTCTTGTTCTAACTGCCAGGTTGGCATGATTTGGCTTATGATTACATTTGTCAATCAGCAATGCTAAGTGGAACATTGTTTGATGATATTTTTCTCAAGGTAAAATTCCTTGTGTGATCATGCTTCATTTCATATCTATTTGGAGGTGTTCTTATGGATTTGGATCCTGACCTATTTGTTTTAATACATTTTCTTCTTTCTTGGAGAATGTGATCTCTTATAGCTGACTTGTGGCTTGCGATCTGGTATATATGTGTTGTGTTGGTTCCTTAGTAGGTAGCTTTTCAAGAGTTAGGATTTGAGAGGTTAGCATCGAGTACATATCTAGATTTCTGATTGTAAGCAGGCATGTATTGCTTGTGGTGCAAGAGCACCTGGGGCATCTTTAAGGTCCTTAGTTTTAGTTTTGGTTATAGGTCTCTTTGGGGCCTAACCTTGTATTTTGGGCCTAAAGACATAAAAATATTAGGAAAGGATTTAATTAAGCCCAAAATGGATTCTATGATGACTTATTGTCATTATTTGAAGTTTAGAGGTTATTTTGTTAAGCTTGGAGAAAAGTTACAAAAATTGACAAAATGTTATCATGACAACTTTTGTAACTTTGCAAAGTTGCATGACAACATTGTCGAAATAAAGAAAAAATCAAAGTTTTAGGGCATGGTTAGTATTATAACCACCTAAAAATTGTGAGGGAAAGGTATACATGACAAGGAGGCCCATTTCCCGAGGTTGGATGTTTTTGGAAGGAAAGACAAGCTTACTTTATTTGCACTGTATTCTGGTTTTCTTAGACAAGTAGCTCATTTGTGTTTAATAAGGTCATGTAATGGATTGAATCCACCATATTTTTGTGGGATTAATGTAGATATATGTGTTAGCTTTCATTTTAAATTGGTTTTAAGTTTCTTTCATTTCATTAGATTAGGTTTTGTAAATTTTCTTGTAAATAAGTTAGTTTGTGCCTATCCAGGACCGTGTGCATAAAAATGGCTCCCACATGAAATCCCACCGTGGTATCATCATGGGCTTGAGGTAAATGTTAGGGGAGACTATGTAAAATTTAAATATGGAAGGAGGAGGCAAAGTAGTTAAGTTTGTTAATTTTTCAAGAAAGCCCTAGGCGAGTCTAGAGATACCCATTTAGGTGCTTGCAAGAGTCATTTGGTGTTTGAATGCAGGGATTCAATTTCAAAGATGAATCAAAGAGTATTTTGAGAGTCCTTGGGGTTTTTAAAACACCTCTAAAGGAGATTGGCTCATGACCAATCCATCTGGATACATTTTGAAGTAAGAATCAGTTGACTGGTTCTAAAGAAGCCAATTAGCCCTAAAATACCTTAATTATAGGAAACACATGTACATAGACCTTGAAGAGTTGAGACCACAAAAATATCATGTATTTTGATAAAGGGTATCATAATCCCACATTATTTATTGGGTTTGTTTGGGAATTTTTTCAAAGAAGGAGGAAAAACTAGGGAAATAGGGCTAATAGACCTATTAGGCCTAAAAGACCAAATTGTATCCAAATCTTGGAATCAATGTTGGAGATATCAAAACCCTAATCTAGAGGGATCTATTTGAGTGTGGGAAATATGTGAGAAGGTTTTGAATCCTATTCAAATACTAGTTAAGAAAGTAAGCAAGAGAAGCACTTGGACGTATCCAAGGAGTTGAAAGATAGAGATGAAGATTGGAAAGAATCAAATGGTAGCTACTGTAGTGAAGCACTAATGGATGCCACCTTGTGAAGGGTAATTAGAAGAAGTCATAAAATATAAATAGGAGGTCTTAGAAGATCCAAGTAGATAGAGAAATGGTTTTAGAGAGATTGGGAGCTAGAAGGTCTTGATTGATTAGTGCAAGCACACTGGAGTGTTTCTATCATATTGGTATCACAACCTATAAGATTAGGCTTGTGGGTGAATTTTCTAGCCAGCAGAGTTTGTAGGAGAACCTAAAGTGGTGACTAATGCTGAATTTTCTAAGAAGGTGCATGAGTAAGAATTATAAAAAAAAATTCTTAGAGAAAAATTGGCTCAATTGGAGCAAAAGTTGGATCAAGTGGATGAGAAGATTGAGGAAGTCAATGATAGGGTAGAAGGAAAGAATAAAGAAGTAGCCCTATAGGATGAGGTCCCTGAAACAAACCCCATCCTAAATGAAGAACCTTTTTTGAAAGCATTAAAAGCCCTAAGTGGGAAGGCACTAGAAAGAATTCCTATCTTTACTGGGAAAATTGAACCTGAGGTAGTAATGGATTGGATTTAAGGGCTTGAAAATCAGTTTGAATGTGATGGAATAACTGAAGCCCAAAAAGTGAAAGTAGCAAAAGAAAGGCTTAGGGGCTTTCCTCTCACTTGGTGGAAATTCATTCAAGATGAGAGGGAGAAAGAAGGGAAGAAGCCTATAGCTACATGGAAGGATATGGTGGAAAAGATCAGAGAATCATATGTTCCAGAGGATTATGAAATCTAGTTGTACAAGAAGAGGCAAGGCCTTAGATAGAAAGAGTTAGATGTCAACTCTTACATAGAGGAGTTTCAAAGACTATACATGAGGTCTAGAGTTGGAGAGGATGAGAGTGTGAAAGTACCCAGGTATCTAAATGGCTTAAGGTGGACTATATAAGATGAACTTAGTCTACTAAGCCCTACCACAGTACATAGGTGCCACCAATTGGCTATTAAGGTGGAAGAGAAGTTGAAGAAGAAACAATATTTAAGAATTAATAGAGGCAGAGGAAGAGGAATACATGGCAGAGGACATAGAGGAGGTTATGGTGGTAGGAATATAGAACCAAAAGCACAAGGTGAAGCTAAGTTGACAGAAAAAATTGAAGGAATCAAAAATAGAGGAGGTTTCAATAGAGGAAGAGACTCCAATAGAAATTTGAGAGGAAGAAGTAGTGGACAAGGGAGAGGTTCATAATTTGTAAGTATGAAGTATTGCCATTGAAATCAATTGGGAAATCTTTCTTATAGGTGTCCAGAGAAGGGGTATGCAACCCAAGGGAATGAAAAAAGACTAAATTATGTTCAAGAGGAGTCAAGCAATGTTAAACACACATAGGTACCCTTAGAATTGAAAGAGGGAGAGAATTTGATTATTAGAAGGACATTGATTAAAGAGCCAGTGAGGGAAGAATAACGTTGATTAAAGAGCCAGTCAGAGAAGAGCACTATTTAGAATGAAGTGAAAAATCATGGGGAAAGTATGAAAATTCATTATTGACTCAGGATCAACTAAAAATATTGTGTTAGAGGAGGCAGTTGCCAAGCTCAAACTAAAAAGGATTCCTCATAACAACCCATACAAAGTCACCTAGTTGAACAAGGGAAAAAATGTCCTAATTAATAAGAAAGCATGGGTGGATTTCTCTATTGGGAGATATAACGATAGAGTAATCTGTGATGTGTTACCAATGGATGCCTACCATCTCCTATTGGGGAGGCCTTGGAAATTTTATAGACAAGCCATGCATGATGGAGCCAAGAATGCTTATTATTTCTAGAAAGATGGTGTGACTTTTAAAATCCAGTCTCTGTTAGAAGAAGGAGAAGTGAAGTCCACATGACCTAATGTCCTTTTGGTTGGTGTGAAATATTTATTAGAAGCTCTAGAAGAAGGAGAAGGAGTAGGATATGCACTATTTTTGAATCCCAAGGAAGAAAAGATAGAGAAGAATATAGAGCTTCCCATGGAGGTTCAAGAATTGTTGAAGGCATTTCAAGACATTATAAGTGATGGACAACCAACCACCCTACCCCCTAAAAGATCCATTAGCCATCAAATATATTTCATCCTAGGAGACACACTTCCCACCAACGATTCATACAAGATGACCCCTCAATAAAATGAGGAGATTTCCAAGAAAATACAAGAGCTCATAGACCAAGGTCTTATTAGGAGAAGTATAAGCCCATGTGCTATTCCTACTATCTTAGCTCCTAAGAAGGGAGGTACTTGGAGGTTGTGCACTAATTCTAGGGCCATAAATAGAACACCATTAGATATAGATTCCCTATCCTAAGGATAGAAGAGCTAATGGAATGTTTAGGGGATGCCAAGTATTTTACTAAGATTGAACAAAAGAGTGGATACCACCAAATTAGGGTCAAAGAAGGAGATGAGTGGAAGACTACCTTCAAGACCACTAAAGGGTTGTATGAGTGGCTTGTAATGTCATTTGGGCTATATAATTCCCCATCTCCATTCATGAGGCTTATGAACAAGGTTTTGAAGGATTACATTGGTAAGTTTTTAGTTGTCTATCTTGATGACATTTTGATCTTTATCAAGTCTAGAGAAGAACACCTTAAGCATTTGAAAATTGTGTTTAAAAAGTTGCATGAGGAAAAGATAATGATAAATTTGGATAAGGGTGAGTTCATGAAGTAGGAACTAGTATATCTTGGCTTTGGTTTTTGTCAAGGGAATCTCAAAATGGGCCAAGCAAGGTAGAGGAAATCATCAATTGGCCAACTCCTAAGACTGCCATAGAGGTGAGGAGTTTTCATGGTCTAGCTAAGTATTACAAAAAAGTTTATCAAGAATTTTAGTTCTATAAGTGCACCTATGTTAGACACTATCAAAGGTGGAATGAAAAGCAAGTTTTAGTGGAATGAACAAGTTGAACAAGGTTTTGAAGTTTTGAAGAAGAGGATAGCCACACAACCCATCCTAGTTCTCCCAAGTTTTGAAAAAATTTTCATAGTTGAGTGTGATGCTAGCAACATTGCTATAGGGGCTATTTTAAGCCAATAAGGGAGGCCAATGGATTTTCATAATTATAAGCTTAGTGATGCAAAGAGGAAGTATTCTTCCTATGATCTAGAGATGTATGCTCTAGTCCAAGCGTTGAGAAAATGGAGACACTATCTTCTTCCTAAGGAGTTTGTGGTCTATTCTGATAACCAAGCCCTTAGCTTCTTGAACTCCCAAGATAATCTCAGTAATAAGAACATGAAATGGGTAAAGAACTTGTAGGCTTATACATTCAATATCAAGCATAAGAAAGGGAAAAAATATATGGTAGTTGATGCACTAAGTAGGAGGCTTTTGACAGTGAAAGAAGTTCAGTTGCAGATCACTGGCATTGATAACTTCAAGGATTTATACTCAGAGTATGGAGACTTTACAGAGGTCTACAAGGTATGTAAAGAACACAAAAATCATTTTCATGGTGAATTCTCTGATTATACTATGCATAATGAGTTATTGTTTATGGGTAGTCAGCTTTGTGTCCCTAAGGGGTCAATGAGGGAAAAATTGATTCAAGAAAAAGCATAATGGGGCCCTTAGTGGTCACTTTGGGGTCAAAAAGCCTCAAGATTTAGTGCAAATATTTTATTATTGGCCCAAGATGAATCAAGACATAAAGAAGTATGCATAATGTTGCATTGTTTGTCAAAAGGCCAAGGGAACTTCTTCCAATGCTGATATCTACCAACCCCTTCCCATTCCTAGTAGGCCATGGGAATGCCTTAGCATTGATTTTGTAGTAGGCTTACCATGGACAAAACAAGGATTTGATAGTATTGATTATATCTGAGGGGAATATTTGAGCTCAGAGAATTGAAATATGTATCTGCAAGGAGTGGGTGTGCTGAGGATTTTTCCCATTCCATTAAGGAGGTGCATGATTCAATCAAGAAATCATTTGTAGATAGTAACAAAAAGACCAAACAAAAAGTTGATGAAAGGAAGAAGGATCTTAAATTACAAGTAGGAGATCTTGTGATGGTACATCTAAACAAAGAAAGGCTACAGAAAGGAGTACCCAATTAATTGCAGATGAAAAGATTGGGACCTTGTACCATTCTTGCTAAATATAAGAACAATGAATAAAAAGTGGAGCTACTAGAGGATATAATACTTTATAATATCTCCAATTTAGCTGATTTGGTCCTCTATAGGGGTCCAAATCTTGATCCAGATCAGAGTCTCACAGAGGTGATACAAGAGGTAGAATACTTTCAGTTGCCTTCTACATCTCCAAAAGCAGAAAAGGTACTTAAATCTAGAGTGCATAAGAAGACTATACATAAGATATATTTGGAACATGTGGTCAAGTGGCATGGAAAGTAAGATGTAGAAGCTAATTGGATCAAATAGACAAACTTCAAGAAGCTGGGAATAGATCTCAACTTGATCAATCTAGTGGTGACTTAAACTCTTTTTGTTTGTGAGAATGGTGCAGGAGCTCCTAGGACATCTTTAAGGTCCTTAGTTTTATTTTTGTCTTTTAATGACCCTAGCTAGGTTAGGAGTGTGTTGAAAGACCATAGAATGTCTTGTGTGTGTGTGTGTATATAAGTGATCTAGGTTAGCCTTAGACTAATCTAGTAGTGTTTTGGGTGTGAAGTTCTAGTTTTGGTTTTAGGTCTCTTTGGGGCCTAACTTTGGATTTTGGGCCTAAAGCCATGAAAAGCTTAGGAAAAGAATAATTAAGCCTAAAATGGCTTATATTATTAATTTTCATTATTATTTTAAGTTTAGAGGTTATTTTGTTAAGTTTGGAGAAAAGTTACAAAAATTGACAAAATGTTGTCATGACAACTTTTACAACTTTGCAAAGTTGCATGAAAACATTGTCAAAACAAAGACAAAGTCAAATTTTTAGGGAATCTTTGGTATTATAAATACCTACACATGTGAGGTAAATGTATAAACCACAAGGAGGCCCATTTCCTGAGGGTGGATGTTTTTGGAAGTAAAGACAAGCTTACTTTATTTGCACTATATTATGGTTTTCTTAGACAACTAGCTCATTTGTATTTAACAAGGTCTTGTAATGGATTGAATCCACCATTTTTGTGTGGTATTAATGTATATATATGTGTTATATTTCATTTTATAGTATTTTTAAGTTTCTTTCATTTCATTAGATTAGGTTTTATAAATTTTCTTGTAAATAAGCTAGTCTCTGGCCTATCCAGGATTGTGTGCATAAAAATGGCTCCCACATGAAACCCCATCGTGGAATAATCATGGGCTTGAGGGAAATTTTATGAGAGCCTATGTAAATTTTACATATGGAAGGAGGAGGCTAGGTAGTTAAGTTTGTTAATATTTCAAGAAAGCCCTAGGTGAGTCCAGAGCAACCCGGTTAGGTACTTGCAAGAGTCATTTGGTGTTTGAATGCAAGGATTCAATTGAAAAGATGAATAAAAGATGATTTTGAGAGTCCTTGGGGTTTTTTAGAGACCTCTAAAGGATATTGGCTCATGACCAATCCATTTGGATACATTTTGAAGCAAGAATCAGTTGACTGGTTCTAAAGAAGCCAATTAGCCCTAAAAGACCTTAATTATAGGAAACACCTGTACAAAGGCCTTGAAGAGTTGAGAACAAAAAAATATTGTGTATTTCCATAAAGGGTATTAGAATCCTACAGTATTTATTTGGTTTGTTTGGGAATGTTTTCAAAGAAGGAGGAAAAATGAGTGAAATAGGGCTAATAGACCTATTAGGCCTAAAAGACCAAATTGTATCCAAATCTTGGAGTCAATGTTGGAGATATCAAAACCCTAATATAGAGGGATATACTTGAGTGTGATAAAGTTTTTATAATGTTTTGAGTCCCCTTAAAACACTAGTTAATCAAGTAAGCAAGAGAAGCACTTGGAGGTATCCAAGAATGAGTTGAAAGATAGAGATGAAGATTGACAAGAGTCAAATGGTAGTTACCCTAGTGAAGCAATAATGGGTTCCACCTTGTGAAGGGGATTTAGAAGAAGTCCTAACCTAGAAATAGGAGTGATTAGAAGATCCAAGGAGATAGAGAAAGGGTTTTAGAGAGATTGTGAGCCAGAAGGTCTTGGTTGAGTAGTGCAAGGACACTGGAGTGTTTCTATCACCTTGATATGTAAGATGACATGTGATGGGGCATATTAATGCCATATTTTAGATTCCCTAGGAAAGCTTTTTTTAGTACCTTTTTCCCTATTTTATCATACTTTCTCAAATACTTTATACTCATATTTTCTATTATGTGGCATGCTTCCACTAGACCTATGTTATGGTTAAAACACACTTAATATGTTATGCTTGGATGAATATGCTATGTTACTTACTTTCAAATTATGATTATGTATTTATGAATGAATTAGCTATTTTGAACATAAATAATGCATGTGTATTTTGGTATTGATTACCATAAATGTCTCTATCCTTACATCTAAAGTGTAGCATATCAATATAGCAACTGTTGTCTTAACCAGGTAAAACACGTGCATGCCCTGGATGCCTAACCCGATCTTGCAGTAGGTTCACATGGAGAAAAATTAAGTGCAACACCAGAAAGTGGATCTTGGGTGATCAAGGTGGTAGCAGTTGAGCAAAGACCGAGGCAACATAATGAATTCTCTGGAGAAATCTAGGAGAGAGTGGGAAGTTAGATTTGTTGTCAAAAGCAACTCTTTCCTCTTTCCTGGACCTATTCTATTTCCATCTTTATAGTTTCCATTTTTGTTGGTAGTATTGTAATAAAATCTTTGCCTATTTCTATTGCATGATCAGTTAGCAGTTAGATGTTTTTATTCTTTAAATAAAGCCCCACTCCTATGTGAGAGGAGGGCGTTATCAAATATAGTTTCCATTTTGTTGTTTTATAGTTGTTACATGAATCTTGTAATTCACTTTTTCAATCAATAGTAGATGAAGTTTTGATCTTTAGTTCAGTGTCATTGAGTTTGGATACTCACTTAAGGGGTCCCACTTGGTGAGGAATCCATGTTAGTTAGTTAGAATCATTTATATGTAGTTTCAGTTTCCTTCATCTTGGTATCATAATTCTAGTGTTAACACAGTTCCTGCAGCCAAAGCTGCAGGATAGTCCAATACTTCCTACAGCCAAAGTGGCAGAACTGTTGAAGCATTATAATTGTGTTTTCAAGCTTTTGTATTCCTTCAACATCTTCACTTCTGCATTTCCTTTCTAGTATTTATTTCTTGCAGCTATAGGCTAGTTTCCTTTCAAAGAAATTTGTTTCCTACAGCCATAGCATGGTCTAAGTAGAATCCTTGGTGCATATATCTTGCTGAACCATTTCAAGTAATACATCCCTGGGTTGATAAATTAAATGAGTTTTTATAAAGGAGGATAAATTCTTGATAGGATGTCCAATCCCCGAGTCATGGTAATTGCCTAGTTTTTTATCCCTTAATAGAACCGATCATTTTTGGTGCCATTGTCAGGGATGGTGTCGAGCCAAGTTTTTAACTCAGCCATTTGTAGAATTCATTTCAAGCATGTACATAATTTTTAAATAGAGTTTTGTATCAAAAAGTATTTCACTCCACCACTACAATTTTTCATTTAGTTGTATGCATAGAAGAAGAAAAGACACTCGAGGAAGGTACTTTCCAAACTACCCCAATAACTGATTAGGAGATATCTTTATACCAAAAGAAGACAAATAGGAGGGTCAGCTCATGGATGAAATTTTAAAACTTCCTATATCATCATCGTCGTCATCATCTTCACAAGGCGATCCACTAAACTTTCACCTTCTTAAAGAGCTACTTGAGTTCAATGCTTTTGGAGAAGCCTTGGCCAATCTCAGAATCTAATACCCAGAAAATCAAGAAGAAAATCCACTACCTCTAGTCATCTACCAACCACAAGGTCTCCCTCAAGGTCAATTCAGGATGGAAAACCTTCCTACCTTTCCATTTCCCATTACTGAAAAACATGATAATCAAAACCTCAATAGTATTCCCTCTTCAACACTTCCAAAATTATATGGCCTAGTGACCGAGGACCCAGATACCTTTCTCTTTAAGTTTGATATTCTCTATCATAGCTATGACTACACCATAGATTCCCATAGGCTCAAATTGTTTTCTAAAACTCTAAAGGATTTTGCATTGAGATGATTTATGGGCTTAGACCAGGACATTGTCCATGATTGGGATGAACTGAAGGTAGTATTCTTGATAAAGTATAAATAGTACTCTAGGGAAAATGATATGAGAGGGGATGACATCTTCAAGATGACACAGAAGGAAGATGTAATTCTAGAGGATTATGTGTCAAGGTTCTTTTTTAGCTTGCAGAAGAATACTTAACACCAGCTCAATGAGGAGTCACAAAAACTTCTCTTTTTAAGAGGTATAAATGAAGGGTGCACTGAAGCCTTGGATCTTATGGTCAGAGGAGATATCACCCAATCTACATGGGAGGATATCAAGAAAATATGCCTTAATTACTCAAGATTGTGGCTAAGAAGGGCAAAGGATATAGGTCTATAACGGGCAAAACTAACGGCACTGGGGCCTCTTAGACAGAAATCACACATTTGATGTCTGACTTGAAGCAGGACATTATCAATAACATGGCCACCCAACTAGACACAATGCATGCAATAAAGAAGCATGAGGAGGCCAAAACTATTCTGGAAGAATTCTGTCCACATTGTAGAGAGAAGAAGAGAGATTGTCATTGCAATTTGGTTGCCAATATGGAGACTGCATAGCTACTCACTGATTATAAGCCAATTGAAGGAGATGATGAGAAAGTATTCTTCATTTCACAATGAAGACCATGTTCTCAAAGACAAGGTGTGCCTCAGGACCCTCTTACTTTTAACGGTCCATTTTATAGTAGGCAATGGCAACCACCTGTGAATAATCTATACTCTCCCTGGAATAATCCGCAACCTTAGTGGAAAAATTACTTAAGTCCTCAATGGAAACAACCCTAAGGGAATTGGAAAAAAACCCAAGGGAATTAGAAACAACCCTAAGGAAATTGGAAGCCTGTATAAGGAAATTGGCACTAAAATCTGTAGTGGCGGGGAGGTCAACAATGGCCAAAATAGCAGTAGTGACTCCTGCAGCCACCACCGCAGCCTCAACAACAAGCACTTGTGCCACCTCCTATAGCCACTACAACACCCCCTAAGCCTACTCAACTCCCTCCCTAGCTTTAGCCAAATCCTAATAAAAGGATTCCAACACCTCAAAAAAATGTCTATTAAGCTAATCCAAACCAATACCCTACCTACATAATCAATGACATTCATTTACGGTCAGGAACTACTCTACCAACACCTCCTATTATAACTGAAGAAACTCTAGAAGAGTCCATTCCACAAAATACTCTAGATGCCACTCTAATAAGCCCAATAATATTACCAGAGGAAGTCCAGCCAACTCCACCTCCCTTTCCATAAAGGTTGTAGAATGAAAATTCTAAGCATACTGATGATGCAGCCTTTGACATCCTAGACCAACTCAAGAACATTAATATTTAGATTCCTCTTTTTCAAAAAATAAAGGATGCTCCCACATATGAAAAGGATATCAAAGAGGCCTGCTTGAAAAAGATAGATAGTAAGTAGAAGGATCCCCAGATAGTCCATGTCTTGGGGAAACTTGCTGATATCATGCCCAGCAAAATAGTGGTCGAAAAGTATTCTGACCTAGGCAGCCCCATTGTCAAGGTTACCACCAATGGGACAGCTATAAAAATTCTTTGATAGACTTAGGAGATTCCATAAATGTAATGACTAAGGAAATCATGCAACAAATTAGAAGCACTAACCTCTAGGAAACACCCAATGTCCTACAACTTACAGACAGTTCCACAATCAAACCCGATGGGATAGTGGAGGATATAGTTGTTGACCTTGAAACCTAGTCTTATCCTATAGACTTTATGATACTCTCACCCAAGGAAACCTTAGAAGGCTATCCAATTATCATTGGTCAGCCTTGGCTGGCCACTACTAATGCCTTTATAGGATGCCACTCAGGTAGTATGACCATTTCTAATGGTCAACATACTAAGACATCATCCTTGTACCCGCCTACACAAACACAAATAGATTTAGCTTCACCAATTTGGCCTGACATTGGGCAGGAGGCTGAGGTAGTCAAATCATTAGCCCAACTCATGATGTTAAAAAGGGATCCCTTCTTGTAGCTACAAGAGGAGGACACCATAATCACCAACATTCTGCACAACCAGTATGGCCCAGATTCAGATCCCATAAACTGTCTCAATCCCCATAGTTTCTCCCTACAAGATTTGTACCCTAATTGTGAATTACCTCCATCTCCTACAGCCGAGTAGCTCTACTAATAATTTATACCCCATGCGGTCCAAGCACCTCCATTGATGGATGCTTCTATGGTATAACTTATAAAACAATTGGAAGTTTCCCCTTACCGTTGCTTGTATATTAATAGAGAACTTACCAACCAGCAACAAACATCTTTGGCTAAACTGCTGAAAGACCATACCACTGTTGGAATTATATTGGAATGATGTACTGAGAGGGGAGGGGTGAATCAATACTTCTAAAATTTTTCTTGGTTAGCCCATTAACCCTTAATCATCAGTTTGTAAATTATCTTATCTCACTATTCATCTTTCTTTATGTATATGCAATTATATCATAAGTTCTTTAGTATGTAACCATAACAGAAACATTCATGAAAATAGAGAATACATAACACAAGATATGATATCACAGAATACTCCTTTTAGGAAGTAAAAACTATGGTGGGGATTGTTACCCACAAGACTTCACTATCTGCATATAAGAAGGGGCCGATTAAGGCTTACAATTGGTCACTTCTAATGACCTACCCTGTTAGGAGTATTACAATGGAGACCTGTTAAGATCTACTTCGTTTGAAGCTTTAGCAACACTGTTAAGTGTGCACTCTGTTAAGAGATTTGTAAAGAACGGTTAAGTCCACCTTCTATAAAAGGATTTTAGATGTGATGCACTTGTTAGAATACAACTACATAAGTCTTTGATATGATGATGTATGCAATCTTTAATTGCTGATAATAGATCCAATTAAGCTTCATACATATAAGTAATCATCCTTCCATGATTGAATAATACCTTTATCTTCTCGTTGGTAGCCTCTGTGTGTTCTTGACAACTGATGTGATCTATTTCTGAACTTTGCATGAATTCTTCCTTCTACTCCTTAGATGCTCTTCGTGGCTATCAACAACAATGAGTTCCTTTCTCACAATTGAGTTGAACATCTATTTATACTAGTTTTTTTGGCTCAATTCTTGATTCATGCTTCGCAAGTTAACTCTAGATCCAAGGTTTACAACTTGACCTTGATCTTTAGTTAGATATGTTTTAGATCCATTAGGATGCTTTAAAACATTTACATAAAGC
>MU227968.1:5732969-5784068 GCA_018584345.1 Thuja plicata | reverse complement strand
TTAATTGCTGATAACAGATCCAATTAAGCTTCATACATATAAGTAATCATCCTTCCATGATTGAATAATACCTTTATCTGCTCATCGGTAGCCTCTGTGTGTTCTTGACAACTGATGTGATCTATTTCTAAACTTTGCATGAATTTTTCCTTCTACTCCTTAGCTGCTCTTTGTGGCTATCAACAAAAATGAATTCCTTTCTCACAATTGTGTTGAACATCTATTTATACTAGTTTTTTTGGCTGAATTCTTGATTCATGCTTCGCAAGTTAACTCTAGATCCAAGGTTTACAACTTGACCTTGATCTTTAGTTAGATATGTTTTAGATCTGTTAGGATGCTTTAAAACATTTACATAAAGCTTACTTGACCCTCAAGTTATGATTTAAAACAAATTAAAACTCTATAAATAGAATTACATTGCTTTATCCATCATGTAAAATTCAAATCCAATTTTTGTAGGTTCTTGAACTGACTGTCGGTTCTCATGGTCGATTTTCTTGGTCATCGGTGTTCCTTTCTTGAACTGGTCATCGGGTATGCCTTTTCTATTTTGTCTATTTTTTTCTCGAAACTGTGTCGTCAGTGATGCTTGTAGTCACCAGTGATGCTTGTCATATCCATACTTAGCATTTTTCATTACCTTTGTGTTCTGTCGGGTATGCTCATTGTTTGCTGGTAATGCTTGTAGTCTGCCGGTGATCTCTGTCAATGTTTTTCACTAAGTGTACTAATGGAAAAATTAATGTCATCAACCACAAATTTTGCATGGGACTATTTAGATATGAAGGGCTTAGACCCTAAAATGTGTACTCGTAAGATTTTAGTGAAAGAGGACAAACTGCCTATCAGGTAATTCTAGAGGTGTATAAACCCTGCATTAAGAAAGGTAGTCAAAATAGAGTTTTTGATTAAGGTAACAACAGGTTTTGAAGGGGCCCTAAAACCCTTTACAAAGCACCAGAAGATAGACAACAAAGGACAAGGAGACAATGAACTTTCACAAGTGATAGAAATCCCAAAAAGGACTAAACCCCAGATTTAACAAAAAATTACATTACAATAGAAAAACTGAAAACAAATAACAACAAAAAGCTTCTAGAAGACGGATAGCAAAAAAATTCCAGCAACCCAAAACACTAAACAACTTCCAACTGATCCTCCAACATCTGAACTTCAACCATCTATAGCTCCATACTCTGGATCAAGTCTCATAATTTCTTGATATCTTTAGTTTGGACTTGGGCCTTCTTTTTAGTGCTAGATCGAGTCCTAGATCTTGGACAAGAAATGTGAACTTCCTGAGGGCTATCATCCTTCTACCTAACCTTGTCACTATCATTTTCATCCAGAAGGGTATATAGACATTTTAGATTATCTAGGGAATTATTCATACCCATTTTTCTAACAATAGTAAGCTTTTTGATGAGTGCCTTGTTGTTGTTAATCTTATCATTAATGTTTCTGAGCTTGTTGTCAACCATAGTACTGATCTTGGTATCCATATTGTTAACCTTATCAAAAACATTATGCCCCTGCTGGTACATGGTAGCATCATTGTGCATTTTGTCAACAATTTCCTCCAGCAGTGCATTCCTATTTTCTAGATTCTTATAATTATCTTTGATCTCCTTTATGTCATCATAAATCCACTTATCCATATTGTATCTATTCTCTGCTTTGTTTTTGGACATTTACAGAAAAGAAATAGAAGCCACTCTTTTGACATTGACTTGTCTCTCACGTAGATCATCCTCAAGGCTCCTCCTGTTATATACATTCTTTTCTTCAAGGTCAGCTTTCAAGTTATCTCAGCTATAAACAGGCTTCTCACTATCATTGGTATTTTTCTCAGTATTCTGGGTTTCCTTATTGAGGAAAATATCCTCCTCAGTGTTCTCTGTGTTTCCTTTGTTAGTCTCCATTTCCCCTATTTCCTTTTGGTAGTCCTAAAAGTCATGAATCTGGTCTTCCCCACCTTCATTATTAAGAGTGTGGTCATCATTGTGGGTTTCAGTGTCCCCCAACTCCCTCTAAGACTCCTGATTTTCCTAATTCTATTCCTCATCACCATCCTTTTTAGCAGTATGGTCTTCAATATGGGTGTCAATCACATTTTCTATTTCTTCCATTATTTCATCCAAAATTTTATTCTCCAGATTCTGTTTCTCCTCAAAATCATCTTTTCCACCTATAGACACATTGGGGGAGGTATTTTTCATGTCCTTAATTTTTTCTGACTTGCCTGTAAAACCCTCATCCTACGATGACACAATATTCTGTTCATCATCAATTTTCATTCCCTCAATATCATCATAAATAGACAGAGATATATCTACTTCAATAGGGCCTCTATGGCTTTTTTAGCAATCTCCTTACTAGGTTTCTTACCCTTAGACACTTCCAGAATTTTCCTCTTAGCATTCACAATACTTTTGGGAATGGGGTCGGGAATGTGATTCTTGACATAGTCAGTAATCAATAGAATTAATCTCTCATGCAAAATAGGGGAAGACTTTCTCCTATGGTCATTGATGCTCTGGTTGAGAAAAATTTAACAGATAGAAGGGAAAGAAAACCATAATGTTATGATAGAAATGGTTTACCATAACAAAATGATAATTGTAAACCTTTGAGTACCTGCCATCCAATGTGAAGTACTCCATGATAGCCCAGATCACAAATGCCCAAATCCGCTTGATATTTGACAGGTTAACATAATCGATGTCACCCTTCTCAAGCATTTCCCTTTCTTCGTCTATCTTAGGGAATTTTTTATACCCTTTTCTTCCTTCATTTTTTTCTTTCAAAAAGTGCTTCCCATCCAACGGAAGGCCCGTTATATCAACAATACGGTCCAGAGTGAGCTTGAGAGATTTGCCCAAGATGTTGACAGTGCCATTCTCCTAGCCATTGAAAAAATATTTCGTCACCTCCTTGTCATTTCCATGGAGACGCTTTAGATATCTATGAACATTACCCTTCTTAAGCTTGTTCCACACATCTTTTTGTTCCCTCCATTTGCACTCTGTAGGTTCTTCTCTCTTCAAATCTCCACCCATGTCTTTTTCTTCTACAATTTGAATTCTCTCATTATTCTGTTTCATACTAGTATTCGGCACAAGATGAACACCGATATTCACAATCACAGAGTACTTAATGATTTTCTAGAAAACTTGCATCTTAAGCAATTCATCATTAATTTGATGTTTCACATTGCGTGACAGCGTCGTTGTACCCCTAATCAAATCATCATTAATTGGAATGATTAATGCGAGTGACCTCACCTACCTTATGATTAAGCCTATCATAATTGAGTAATAATTCCACCTCATTATTAATTTTTGCATTCCCATGCCACTTGCATGTGACATCTTTCTTTACTCCAATGTTGGCTAGGCAGTCAGCCACTTGATTCCTTTCCCGAAAACAATGAGAAACATAAAAAGAATTAAAATTTGAAGCCACATTAATAATCTTTGCAATGATATTATCTATAGTCCAGGAAGATTTATTCTTGCCTCTAATATTATTGATGATATTTAAGGAGTCTCCCTCCAGCCAGACTTTTTCACAACCCAGTTCCTCTACTAGAAAAATAATGTTGAGAGCTTCCATGGCTTCGGCCCTATGGTTAGATTGAGTTCCCAAAGGAGAAGCAATGGCTCCAATACAATTACCATTGTGGTCTCTTATTAATCCACCTCCTCCAGCAATGCCTAGGTTGCCCTTCGCCAACCCATTGAAGTTAGATTTAACCCAACCTTCAGGGGGCGAGGTCCATGTTGCCAGAGATCTTTGATTAATTTGAGTGTTATTACTGTCACTCTTCTTCTTACCTAATATACCCTTAGGTATAGAAGAGGATAAATTTTCATCCAGTGCCCTACAAATCTGGTTGCCAACCACTTTAGGAGAAGCCTTCTTTTCTATAAAAATTATATTGTTGCACTCTTTCCAAATTATCTAGCAGACATGAGGAGGGATAAGGAACCAAAGTTCTTTATGAATAAATTTCTGAGGTGGGTAACTCCATTGAGCAACAAAATCCTGCCAGACAAAAGGAAAACACTAGCAACTATGTCATTTTCTAAAGATAATCTCCCAGACTTTACGAGTAAAAGGACAATGGAGCATGATATGATCATAGGATTCAGAGTTTTCAAAGCAAAGACTACATCTATTAACAATATAAATTCCCCTCCTAGAGAGGTTATCAAGAGTCAATGGTTTTTTTTGAATTAAAAGCCAATAGAAGAAGTTGATTTTAGTTATGAGATATTTATACCAAACAAAAGAGCAAGAAGGCATTTCCTCTCTCTCAGAAAGGATATTAATAGCATAGGCCACAGTATACTTTCCATTAGAAGTAGGATTCCACACAACCGAGTCCTGAATGTTATCTTTTATGTGCCAAGTCTGCAGCTCATGCTGGAGAGAAATGAGTCTAGCATCAATATCTCCCAGATTCTTCCAGTTGCCATCCTGCCAATAATCAGTAGCTTTGGTGCCAATGGATTCTTTAATTCTTTCAATAATTTTCTTCTAGTCTTGATTGGTTGATAGAGGCACAGAGTGGATCCATTCATCATCCCAAAAATCAATTCTACAACCATCTCCTAGCTTCCATATTTTTCCTTTCATAATCAGATCCTTAGTAGATTTTATACTATTCCAGATGAATGAACCATTAATGCTATTGTCTTCTCCCTATAAAGTCCTCCAAAGAATTGTTAAGAAAGAGATACTTTTAATGATAGAATTCCACTCTTTTTGATCTCCATAAATCCTCCATAGTTGTTTAACCATGAGGGCATTATTAACTTTTTTTAGTCAAAACAGAGTTGCAAAAACTTCTTAATGCCAATTTTATCTACCCCATTTCTGACAGTCAGTGGGTCTCACCTTTGGTCATTATTCCAAAAAAGGAGGAAAGTGGCGAGTATGTGTCAACTATAGGGAACTCAACAATTCCACCAAGAAGGACCATTTTCCACTGCCATTTATTGACGAGGTCCTTGATTCCTTAGCGGGGAAGCATTATTTTTCTTTCTTGGATGGATATAGTGGATACAACCAAATCAAGATCCTTCCTGAAGATCATGAGAAAACCATATTCACTTGCCCTTGGGGAAAATTTTCTTACTCTGTGCTACCTTTTGGCCTCTATAATTCTCCAACCACATTCCAACGAGCAGTTATCAATATTTTTGTTGATATCTCACATGATTGTATGGAAATATACATGGATAACTTCACCACTTATGGGGAAACCTATGACGAGGCATTAGTCAATTTGGGAAAGGTTCTTACTAGGTGTGAGGAGAATAATATGTCCCTCAAAAATGATAAATTCTTCATGATGATGTAGGAAGGTGTTGTGTTAGGTCATTACATCTATGCTAAAGGCATTCAGGTGGATCCTGCTAAAATTGAAGTCATCATGAACCTGCCTATGCCAGCAAAATAGAAGGATGTCCTCAGCTTTCTGGGGCATACTAGTTACTACCGATAGTTTATTAAGGACTTCAAAAAAATGGCAGGTCATATGTATTCCCTTCTCACTAAGGACTCATACTTTTTATGGACAAAATCTTATGAAGAATCTCTCCTACACCTGGAGACCGTTCTTACTTAGGCACCAATTCTCTGAGGGCCTAATTGGGCATTACCATTCCATATGAATACTGATGCTTCTGACCATTCTATAGGCACTATCCTAGGAAAAAAATAAGGAACTGTAGCATAAGAAAAAATTTGCAGGGTGCAGAGCTGAATTACATAGTCACAGAGAAGGAACTTCTGGTTGTTATATATGCGCTGAACAAGTTTTGCCACTACATAACTAGTTACCAAATATTTGTGCATACTAATCATGCATCCATAAAGTATTTGGAAAACAAGCTTGCTATCATAGGGAGGCTTGCTAGATGGATCCTATTGCTAGAAGATTTTGACATCACGATAGTGGATAAACCACGCAAAACCAATGTAGTTGCTGATTTCCTATCGATATTGCAGATTGCCAATGACCCACATGCCATTGATGACAACTTTTTAGATGACCACCTATTTTCTCTTTCAGCTCATACCCCATGGTATGACAACATCGCCAACTATCTAGTTGCTCAAAAGGTACCACCACATTTCTTTCCCAAGGAAAAGAGGCTGTTAATTGAGAAAACCTTTAACTTTTCTTGGCTAGCCAATTGTCTCTTCTATACTGGACTTGATCAGATTATGAGAAGGTGTATTCAAGAGGATGAGACTTATGATATTCTGGATGCTTTCCATGATGAACCTTGTGGTAGCCATTTTGCAGTAAAATAGACAACCATGAAGATACTCACTACTAGCTATTACTGGCCAACTCTACATAAGGATACAACCAATTACACCTGCAAGTGTGACCGATGTCAGAAAATGGGTTGGCCAACCAAGTCCAATGAAATGCCTTTGTTCCATCAGGTAATAGTCACTCCATTTAATAAATGGGGGTTATATTTTGTTGGAACAATTAACCCTTGATCAAATGATAACTCTTACATTTTGGTATGCACCGACTATGTAACTAAATGGGTGGAAGAAGGGGCTATGAAGCATGCTAGGAATAATAGGGTTGTTTAGTTTTTATTGAGGAAATATTTATTAGGTATGGTGTTCCATGAAAAATGGTAATAGATTAGGGAGCTTAGTTCACTTCTACTTTGATCACTGCACTTATGAATGAGTACACCATTCACCACTAGAATTCTAGTCCATATCATCCCCATGCGAATGGTCAAGCAGAGATCACCAATAGAGAGATTGAAGCTATCCTAACTAAGATAGTTAAGCTACACAAGATGGACTAGAGTAGCAGATTGAAAGAAGATGTGTGGGCATACCACACAACATGGAAAACACCAAACATGTTTTACACCCTTTGAGTTGGTGTATGGAAAGACTGTCATAATGCATATTGAATTTGAACATAAAACCCTACAAACAAAACTACAACTCAACTTGGATCATCTTGCAGCTCAAAGAGAAAGACTCTTGCAGCTTAATCATCTGGATGAAATGATAAAAGAAGCCCTATAGACCACAAAGTTAGTTTAAATTCAATGAAATAAATGACATGACTCACATATATAGAATCAAACGTTTGTTGATAGTGATTGGGTACTTTTATATGATTCATAGTTTCAAGATAATCAAGGTAAGCTCACAAATCATTGGCTTGGTCCCTATGAGGTTAAATTTTTTTTTTCTAATGGTGTAGTCCAATTGTCTAAAATCGACCATGTGCATTTCAAGTTATTGGTTAATGGTCACAAACATTTTCTGTACCATAAGCCAAGCGCTAAGGTTGTGTTCCTTTGGCAAATTGAGATTCCTTGTGTTGCAGCTGAACCTCCTCCAGCTGAAGAGTTTCCTGCAACCAATCAGAGTGGGTTTTCACTCTGGTCATCTCTTTAAATCTATTGAAAAGTAGTCATAATAAAGTTTTCATTTCCCATGAAAATATACTTTTCCACAATAAAGCCACCATCACATAAGATCTCATCAACTTTTTCTACCACCTTCACTCACGTGTCCCATCATCATTACGCCACACATTACTTTTTGATTAGCCCACATCATCCGATCTTTCTAGATTGGGACATTTACAAGTTATTATGCTCAAGGTATGAATTCATTTATTATTTGAAACACTTCTAACTTCATTTGACATTATTATTTGTTGCATTGTAATTAATTTAGTAATTCATCCAAGTACTATTATACTTCATAACCAAGCATGTGTAGACACTTGTCACCTTTTTTGTAGGGGGCAGTCTGTTAAGTTGTGTTTTGCAATAATGACCCTCGCTTAAGTTATGTTTCATAGTCATTTCAATTAATTAATGTGACAAAAAAAGCATATGAAATTCCCTATTAAGCCTTGTTTTTTAAAAAAGAAACTCACATTTCCAGCTCTAGTTTTTCAAATTTCCCCTGCCATTTGTCCATATTTCCCAGACAAAAAACTAGAGAGCTCACCAATTTTTTATCTAGCCTGAATTTAAGTAGAATACCAGGTGAAGAACATTAGGGATATAGAGGGCAGAGTTAGGGAAGGTAGTTGGAAGTTGCAGTGATTTGAAATTTCTTTGGGCTACAAAATTTCTCAGCAAAAGAATGGGTGGGCAACCCATACAACATGAACTAGGGGATCACTCATCCATGTTGTAGGACCAGCCCAACATCCAAGTCTTTAATCAGGTAGGCTGGATTACCTATTTTGTCAGACTACGTGGTTACAACGATGTCGTAACACTGGAATTACTACAAACCTATAGCAATAGGGTTGCCTACATGAAAGGGTTAAGAGTGGAGGCTTTTGAGGAACAAATTCTAGAAGTTTTTGGACTTCCTACCACAGGAGAAGACTTCCTACATGAGCATGATGCATGAACAACTAGGGATGAATTTTCTTTACCCATAGACGCTAAACTAGAATATAGTAAATAGGGGACCAAAAGAACATCTCTTCCAGCTGATTACTCTCAGTTAGCAATTCATGTTATAAGGTACATTACCTATGAGGGACAATTTTATTACTTGCATGCCATACATTTTTAGCTTTTCAGTCATTTGCAGCATGACCACCTGGTAAATGTGCCCAATTTTCTTTACTCTTTGCTAAATTTGAGTTCCAAGGAAGTTAGAAAGGGGAAGCTAAATGTAGCCACCCAGCATAGGTTAATAATACTCTTGGTGGAAATATTTTTGTGGTATATCTCTCCTATGATGTGGGATGAGTTTATCGCCACACCCCATGTACAATTACATGGTGAAGGGCCATAACCTGTAATTCAAGAAGCACATAGAAATGTCCCTAATGAGTCCATTCATGATAATGATGAAAGTACTATTCCATAAGAGTCACACAAAATCCTTCTCCTTCGGGAGATGATACAGAGAAAATGAGATTCGATAATCCAAAACCTAGCCAAGGGGGTGGTGAAACCAAGGGTTCCAGAGATTCGTAGACTTGAATGGTAAAATAGAGTGCCCGGAGGAAAGAAAAGGGAAAAGCAAAAATTGGCCAAAGATGCAATGGAAGAAACTCCTATTTTTCCTAAAAACCCCATTTCTCTTGCAACCATTCCTATCAGAAAGTAAAGGACCTCACAAAAGTGCCCTACAATGCCTATTGACACTCCTCCATGACCAAGTGTTCATTTGAATACAAAACAAGTAGAAAAGAGGGACTCACCTGCAATGAGTGGTTCATCTCCTAATAATCCTATTAAAGAGTCTTTGAAGGAACAACCACAATCAGGTAGCCCATGTGTAGAGTGTCCTGATATGATGGAAGAGGATCCTACAGCCAAGTAACTAGACACAGAAATAGAGAAAACAAAAACAACATGCATAGAGATAGAGCATAAAGAAGAAGACAATATACCATCTTCTAATCAAGAAGATGTTCAAGGGAATGATGCCCTAGTGCCAACCTCTGATGAGTTAACTATTGATGAAATGAAATAAGTCAAAGAAGAAATAGAGCATGTCACCCCAAGAAAGAAATAACATGTAACACTCCAATCCCTCTCCATTGAATATTTTACACAAATGCAATATGAAAAGTCAATGTGGGAATTGGAAAGAGATAAATTGAAAAGGGAAATAGGAAGAAAATAGTAGGAAATACAAATTTTGTAAGGAAAATTAGATTCAGTCACAAAATTAATTCCTCAACTGATAGAATGTAGACCACCTCTTAGGGTCTATGCACTATGTCTAAAATAACAATTTTTAATGTTTAAACTAATGAGAGTTCTTAGAGATTTACACACAAGCATAAGATCACCATATGAATTCATGGCTGCATATGAAGTGTTGATCTTTAGTTCAGTGTAATTGAGTTTGGATACTCACTCAAGGGGGCCCACTTGGTGAGGAATATGTGTTAGTTAGTTAGAATCATTTGCATGTAGTTCTAGTTTCCTGCATCTTGGTATCGTAATTTTGGTATTAACACAGTTCCTACAGCCAAAGCCACAGGATAGTCCAGTACTTCCTACAACCAAAGTGAAAGAATTGTTGAAGCATTATAGTTGTGTTTTCAAGTCTTTATGTTTTCAAGCCTTTGTATTCCTTCAGCATCTTCACTTCCACATTTCCTTTCTAGTATTCATTTCTTGCAGCTATAGACTAGTTTCCTTTAAAAAAAAAATGTTTCCTACAACCATAGCGTAATCTGAGTAGATTCCTTGGTGCATATATCTTGCTGACTCATTTCAAGTAATACGTCCCTGGTTTGATAAATTAAATGATTTTTTATAAAGGAGGTTAGCTGCTTGGTAGGATTTTCAATCCCCGAGTCATGGTAATTGCCTATTTTTTGATGCCTTAATAGAACCTGGTGTTGATCTCTAAGTTTTGTTGATCATTAGTGTCCCACACTTAGTCATTTATCTAAGAAGGTTAGCTAGTCATCACTGTGACTAAGCTATCCAGTATAGGCCAAGCTATCTGGCATAGTCATTTCCGAGTAGATTAATAGTTTCCAAGTGACTCGATGATCAAGCAAAAGTTGATTATGTTCATGTCGAGCGTCAGAGTCTCAATGTGCCGAGCAAGACAGTTTTGACATATATGTTTGGAATGGCACAAACTTGAAGGTAGACCATTTTGCGTTGACTTTTTCTTGCATTTAATGATTTCAACAGAGTTAATTACACATTAATTATTTGATCCCAATGTGTGGCATGGAGCCAATCAAAAAATTGGAATGCCTAAGTGGCATAAGAATTTGATCTTGATCATTGATCTAGATCTAGATGCTAGATTCGTAAAGTATATAAGATTGCTTCTTTAAACCCTAAAATGTGAGTGTAGAAGATGTGCATGAGAGGAGAAGTGTATGCATACATAAGAGATGTACAAAGGCTTATTTTGAGAGAAGCATAGATCTAGCAGAGTAAAAGAGTAGTGAACAACAGAGTAAAGACATATCAGTTTATTAGATCAGAGAAGGTATTGGAAAGAGGAGATCCGTTATCAACATTGGAGTGCATAACAAAGGATCAGTTCTTGAGACATTCTAACTAGTGTATCAGGTGAAATCTCTTAGCAGAGTGGTTCTAATAGACCTTTCTAAATTGCTTAGCCAAGTGCTTACTTTTTTGTAAGTTTAAATCCTTTTACAAGGTAGATTGTAATGATCTATAGCTCTTAACTGGGCATACCTTTAACTAGGTAGATTACATATTGTGATCAAACTTTGTAGCCCTAAAAGGAACACTTTATTGCTGCAGTAGTGAAGATTTTTGTGCATGTCATCCCCACCCCAGTTTTACCTTATTGGGTTTCTGGGTTACCAAAATTCTGTGTCTTGAGTTATTTATTTACTGTCATGGATGCTACTATTTGATAGATCAATTTCATTTATGCATGGTTGTGGATAAAAGTTTAAAGATTTGATTCACTCCCCTCTTAGTATCTTTCTTTCCCATATTGTATTTCCAACAATTTGTATCAGAGCTTAGTTCTCCTATAAAAAGTTTTAATCATCTTGAGAGTATAGATCTTGAGATGGAGATTTACAAATTGGGTAAAGTCATTGAGAATCAAAAGATTGAAATTCAGCTAGCATTACATCAGTTTGAAATGACAAGACATGAACTAAAGAAGTCCTTGCAAGAAAGGAAATATTTGGCCAAAAAAATGAATGATACTCATTATCAGGAAGAAGACACTGCAATTCTATTTCAGAATGGAAACTCTACTGAGAGCGATGTAGGAATTGCAGATCTACTAGAGAGGAACAATACATTGTGTGAAGATGTCAGAAACCTGAAAAGAGAACAAGAAATGCAAATAGTAAGACTATGTGAAGTAGTGGAAAAAAAGAGGAAAGCTGAAGATATCAAATCTATGGCTAAAGAAGACAAATGAATGATGTCTACCAGACTTGATGAAAGAAAATATGAAGTACAAATGATGACAAACAATTAGGTTGACATGGTGAATCGACTGCTACTTGTGAATCAGGAGATCAATAGGAAAGACATGGAAATTGTGATTTTGAGATCTGAGAATAGTCAATTGAAAAATGAATTGAGATCTGAAAAAGAATTGAATGAAAGATTGAACAGAACCAATGAAGATTTGACTCATTTTGAAAACTTGATGGAAGCATCATGGAGATCTAAAGATTCTTCTGGATTAGGTCACATCAAACATCAAACATTTACTAAGAAAGGAGAATCATCTAAGATTGGTGAAAAGAGGAATGCAAAGTCAAAGAACAACAAACCGATATGCCATCATTGTGGAAAATAAGGACACACAACAAACATCTACCGAAGCAAGAATGGTAAGTCCAATCCTAAACCTAAGTTCAATGGTTATTTCTTTAATTGTAAGAAGTTTGGACATCAAACACATGAATGTTGGGTAAAGGAAAATAATGCACCTCCCACACCTAGATTAAATGGGTATTGTTACAACTATCAAAAATTTGGACATAGAGCACAAGATTGCAGATCTAATGCGAAACAAAAATGGACATAAAAAACACAAGCAAAATCACCAAGGAAGGGTAACACATACAATTGGGATTATAACACATGACATAGCTTTCATTACTGTGGTGAGTATGGACATGTTCTAGAAAACTGCATAAAGACACATTTCAGAGGAAAATCTAAGAGTTGGATGAATGGAATCCTAGTTTGCTATAATTCTTTGAAAATTGGTCATACTAGGAAAGATTGCAAAACAAGGATACCTACTCCCACTGTTGAGAAGATTAGAGCACAAATGAACCATACATGGATAAGGAAAGCAGAACCTTGGAGAAGTGAAGCTACTAAAGATGAGGTCACCCAATCCAATGGATCAAGTGATCCCACCATCACTAATTAAGCAAAGAAAGGTATGTAAGGAACTATTTTTATATCTCATATATTTTATTAGTTCCTAAGATATAAAAGTGCAATAGTCCATATATGCATATGATAAGATGCATCAGGACATATTTTGAGTTATGTAGTGAGCAAAGTCAAAATGTACTATAGGTGTCGAGAAACAATATATTTCTAATGTATGCTGAGTAAGTTTTGTTTGACGACCGAGTGGAAAGTGAATTTTGTGAGTCGGATGAGGACAACTATTTGGCACTCACTCAATGGAAAGAACATTTAATGCTGACCTAACTTTCAACCATTGAAGTATATATAAAGGGAAGAGCTATTTCATTTATTCTCACCATTTAATTAAGAATTTCATAAGAGCAATTGTGCATTTGTGAACTTGAATTTAGAAAAGATTTTCAAAGATTTCTGTAGTGTGCTATCAGCAACCTCTTCAGTGGAAAGTGCAGATTTTGTCACTTGCCAAGGTACTCTATTCGTGATCCTTGAAACCCTATTTTTTGGACTAAATGGCTGCAAGTTCTTTTGCACCAACTAAGAGAATGGAGGAGTTGCTAAACATTCAACTGGCAAGGAGCGACACATGTGCGCCTCCTAATTTCCAAGCAGTTCCTGAGAGTGCCATCAAGGGTGATCTGACCGGAGCCCTATCATCAATTCCACCAAAGGTACTTATGATCCATGATATCAGGTCATGCTATATGTGTAAGATAAGTGAAGTTAGATATCATGAGCTTAGGGCATCTTACACCAAATTGTGCATAGATGGAGCCCTAAAAGATGAACATAAACACTTAGTCGAGAGAGGGTTAATTCACGCCCTAGACTTTCTGAGAGAGTTTAGAATGGAATGGATCAAGATTGTTCTAAGTCGTGTACATGACATGAACATATGGTTGGAAAATGGACCAGTCAAGAGAGAAAGAGAGATAATTCATCGAGTAACAGGTTATGCAATTCTAAATGGGAAGAAAAATATGAAATGTCAGAGTAAAGAAAACATTGAAGAACTCACTGGAGCCATTTGGAACAAAAGAGGGATGACGATATCCATAATTATAGATTTGGAGCTTGATTTTGTAGTGAGGGTTATAGCTCATAAGTTTTATCAGTCAAGCTGACTAGACAGTGTCCCCTGCATTGCAGTCGACCAGGTTTGGAAAATTGTGAAGAAGGATCATACCTATGACCTTGCCGAGCTTCAATTAATGTAACTAGCTGAGAAACCTGCTTTAATCAGAAGGGAAAAGAATTCAATATGGAAGTTTGGATCTCTGCTTGCTTGCATATTTTTCTACATACATAATACATTTCCTTCTTTTGGAAACATAGTGTGGAAAAAAAATAGACCTATCACTCAAAAAATCATTGCCTTTATTCAGCAATTAGGTGATAATTTTGACAATGTTATGGGAACATATTTTGTGGAATTCAAGAAAAAGATGAGATTAAGGAGTAGAATTCCCAGTTCACTAGTTGAAAAACATTATGAGGATGTTTGTTTCCTAGTAGACATAGATTACACCTATGTGCAGGCAATAGTGGTGAGGGTATCATGGCTAAGGCCATTACCTTATGAAGTAAACATTGATGAGACATCTGTAGCAATAACAACTTTATTGGTAGAAGAAATTGATTGTAAAGTGAAATGTTTTATAAACTATGAAGAAGCTATGTCCAGAATAAACATGGATTTAAAGGTTGGCACTATGGAGAGGAAAAGGAAGAAAACCATCAAAAATCTGAAGAAGATGGTTGGAATTCAGAGTTATGAAGAAGTAGAGGATGCACCTTTGGGGTTTTCAACAGGACATGGAGAAGATATGTCTAGTGAAGAAGAAGGGGAAAGTGAACCTGAAGAGGAGGTCACAATGAAAGGTAAAGGGAAGAAGATAGTGGTTGCTGAGGCAACTAAGCAGAGAAAAGCTAAACCTAAGGCTAACCCTCCTGTTACTAACCGACCAAGGAATAGGGCATCATCTCTTGCCCAGACAACAAAAGTTTATACTAAGAAGAATGCTGGGGAGAGCAGCTCAGGGAAGAGAAAACAAGTTGAAACCAAGGCTGTGTTGAGCCAACCAGCTAAGAAAAGACCAAGGAGGAAGATATACTTAGAGTCTGAAGATGATTAGGAGACAAATACAGATGTACCAAGCAACATACACATAGCATCACACAAACAAAAAATTGATATTGATGAGGTATGTAAGGACATCCGAGGTTCAACTAGATTAGCAGGATTCAAATTTATAAAGTATGAAAAATAGAGTATAGTAAACAAGCATAAGATTTAGGAGGCATTAATAGATATGATGGGAACATTCAGAATGACACCTATAGAGATAGGAGACCATCTCCCTATAGAAATATATGAGATTTTGTCTCAGAAAAGATAATATGTTTTAATGACTAAAAGATAGATAAGGGAAGGAACATTAGCTAAAGTCATTTCTGACTTAACAAAGAAATAGATAGAAAAATTCAATAAAGAATATCAAAGGAAGTTTATTCCCAAATAGAGAGCCTATGCAATTCTTAGGAATGATGTTGAAGGTGTAGTACAATAGAGAACCAGAATATGGAAGGAAATATTTGGGTTAATTTCTAAGAAGAATGATGAGAAAGATGAAGACAACTCAGAGCCAAAGGAAATGGAGAAAGAATATACTACTGAGCAGGAAGAAAGTGAAATAGAACCCCTAAAGGAAACATGTGATGAAAAAATTACAGAATTGACAATGGATAGTCCCATTGACACTACACTTGGAGAAAACAACAATGTAGATGCCGAGGATCAGAATGAGCCAGAAGACACAAGTATTCAATCGCCTATTCAGGAAACTAAGGCCGAGTTAGATAAAGAAGGAGAAAAGGAGGTAATCAATACAAATCCACCTATTTTAGAGGTTGTACAAACAATTTTAGAGAGTGGAGATAGGATGGAAGTGATTGCAAATAAGTCTATAGAACAAGAGGCTATACAAGTGTTGGTGGATCTACCACACTCTGCATTATCCACTCCCACTACACCTAAAATAGGAAGTGTACCTGATCAGCAAGTAATCTTGACTCAGATGAAGGCAGCAAGTAAAATTAATACTGACAAAGGTAAAGATATCATAGTTCCTGAGCCGAGTATCAGTTCTTCAGAACTCAACAGGAAGAAGTCACATAAGAGGAAGTCACCAAGTCAAAGTGTCACTTTGGATGAAGTGATTGTGATTCCTAAATGGGATACAAATAACTTAACATATGATTAGATTCAGACTCTGTAAGACCTTTTGAAGAGGAAGATGAAACAAGAGGAACTGAAGAGGGAACACCAACAAAAGCAAGTGTTACATGAAATGAAAGAAATTTTTGTGAATGCTTTTGATATAACAAATATTAATGAACAAACATCAATCTTGGAATAGTTAGTCCATATTGTGCAGAAAGTAAATGATGAAAATATTAAGGCAAATAAGAAGTTGCTACAATGGTTGGAGAGAAAGTTTGAGAACAAAGTTTTGGAGAATATATCAGCAGAGATTTCTATCAAACAGGTTGAACATTCTTCTCTTATTAGTATTCTTGAAGAAGTTACAAATAATGTCTATTCCTTGTATAAAAAGTTATGTGATGTAGAATTATTTACCAAGGATAACCAAAAACTTATTGAGAATTTGCAACTAGCCTTGAATTCAACATGGAGTACATTGAGTATGGATGCTAGTTCTAGCTCCTTACATTTTGACAAGTTGACTCATACACAGAGAAGATTAGCTGAGCTTATGGCTGAAGATGGCAGAATAAGAGCAAAGTTAATAACTATTCAGACTGCCTTAATACCTCATCTGGAGGTTATATAGAAGGAACTAAAGCTACAAATGAATTAGTCAAGAGGGATTCTCATCTCTCTATAATAGATAGTTTGGTAAGTCTAGCATCTGAGCTAGAAATTAAGTTACAATTCATGAAGTTTGTAAAGGATAGTTGGGATACAATGTTTTCACTAACTTTACAGCTTCATAAGTCATTTTTGGATAAGTATGACTTAACCCCTACAACAATCAGTGACAAAAACAAGGGGGAATCAGATAAGGAAACAGATAAATGTGTGCAAAATCAGGCATAATATTTTGTAAGGCATGTGAGTAAGAAGTATAATCTTAAGGGGAGTACGTTGTGTACTTAGGAAAAATTTTGTGGATGTAAATAAATGATAAGTGTGTTTTTGCCACTAATATCAAAGGGGGAGATTGTTGATCTCTAAGTTTTGTTGATCATTGGTGTCCCACACTTAGTCATTTATCTAGGAAGGTTAGCCAGTCATCACTGCAGCCAACCTATCTAGTATAGGCCGAGCTATCTGGCATAGTCATTACTGAGAAGATTAATGGTTGCCGAGTGAATCAACAATCAATCAAAAGTTTATTATGTTCATGCCGAGTGTCAGAGTCTCAATGTGCTGAGCAAGACAGTTTTGACATATATGTTTGGAATGACACAAAATTGAAGGTAGACCATTTTGGGCCGACTTGTTCTTGCATTTAATGATTTCAATAGAGTTAATTAAGCATTAATTATTTGATCCCAATGCATGGAATGGAGCTAATCAGAAAATTGGAATGCCTAAGCAGCATAAGTATTTGATCCTGATCGTTGATCTAGATCTAGATCTAGATGCCAGATTTGTAAAGTATATAAGATTGCTTCTTTAAACCCTAAAATGTGCATGTAGAAGATGTTCATGAGAGGATAAATGTATGTGTACATAAGAGATGTACAAAGGGTTATTTTGAGAGAAGAAGCATAGATCTAGCAGAGTAAAAGAGCAGTGAACAATAGAGTAAAGACATATCAGATTATTAGATCAAAGAAGGTATTGGAAAGAGGAGATCCATTATTAGCATCAGAGTGCATAATGAAGGATCAGTTCTTGAGACATTCTAACTAGTGTATCAAGTGAAATCTCTGAACAGAGTGCTTCTAATAGAACTTTCTAAATCTCTTAGCCGAGTGCTTACTTTTTTGTAAGTTTAAATTGTTTTACAAGGTAGATTGTAATGATCTATAGCTCTTAACCGAGAAGACCTTTAACCAGGTAGATTGCATATTGTGATCAAACTTTGTAGCCTTAACAGGCACACTTTATTGCTGTAGTAGTGAAGATTTTTGTGGGTGTCATCCCCACCCCAGTTTTACCTTATTGGGTTTCTGGGTTACCAAAATTCTGTGTCTTGAGTTATTTATTTACTGTCATGGATGCTACTAGTTGATAGATCAATTTCATTTATGCATGGTTGTGGATCAGTTTTGTTTTAAAGGATAAAAGTTTTTAGATCTGATTCACCCCCCCTCTCAGTATCTTGCTTTCCCATATTGCATTTCCAACACTTGGTGGTACCCTATATTTTGAGAATTTAGAAGTCCCAATCCATTATCAAGAAGCAAGTTTCTCCATAGTATAAAAATCAAAGGAAGGAAGCCTTATGACACAAATAAATAGAACTAACTAATCGAAGCCTTCATAAAATGGTTGAATTTTGACTTGCTGCAAATATGATGCCGACAGAGGTTGAAGATGATCGAGTTTTACAAATCTAAAAATGACCCAGTTTGGGAAATCAAATTTCCTATCTTCATTAGAAATATTAGATTTTCATGATGTGTTTTGGATTTTTGACCAAAGCCAAATCCAAAAGTTAGGTAGTTATTTTTTAGTTAGTTTATTGTTTTTTCAAAATAATTTGTAATAAGGGTTGTGTCTTTTCACCTTAAAGAGGTGTGAAATCCACACACACACACATATTGTAAAATGTAAAGAGAATACAATATAATACAATTTCACATATTTGGATAGTTTTTAATCAACAAGTGTAACATAGATCTAGATCTACTATTTTTCAAAATCAATAAAGATAAGTGCATTTTTCTTTCATCTATTGGAATCGACTCAACTTCATTTTCAATTAGTTCCTTGGATAAAATCTTTAGATTTTCTTCAAAGTGATAGTTTGATGTTGCATACTAAATTGATTAAATTTACAACTTTCATTATCAATTGGTCTTTTCATCTTGCATGGTTAAATTCAACTGATTGTGACCACAATCAATTGGTCTCTCATTTGAGGAGTTAAACTCAATTGAGGTAGATGTGGGTTTGTCTTAAGATACAATCTCATCATAATGCCTTTGAAGTGGTATGTTTCTTGCAAACTGTCTCTAAGGTAGTACATAGGGTTGGGATGATTTTGACTCTATTGTCCATGATAGAATAAGGCACTGGTCTAATCATTATTTGGATTATAGTTATTCAGTTTATTGTTTATAGTTTTGTGATATCTTATCTATCTGTTCATTTCAATTTACATAAATATTTACTAAAAATTCTTTCAATTACTCAAAGTATTTCAGTTTACAGTTTATGATATATTTCTTTCAATTAGATTTCTTTCAAGTGCCTTTCCATACTTGAGAGAGAGGGTTTGAGGTGTATTCTATCTACTGTAAAAACCCTTAATACTTGAAGGATAAGTTTAAGGTATAGGCCTACCAGACTTGGTTATGCAGATCCATAATTGCAGAGGGTTCAACCTTGCCTTGGTTGAATCTTGTTATTTGGCCAAATTACTTGGGTTTCCCAGCATTGGATTGGCAAATCCATAGGAAACCCAATCTATTTATTTGAGCACTAACAAATTGGTGACTCTACTGGGGAGTTGTCTATGAAAGACAACATTGAAGATTACCTAGAAGCTCTGGTGATATATTTAAGACTCTACTGGGAGAAAAGAACATAGAAGGTAGTAAGTATTTTCCTTCTGGCAAGAAGGTGGCAACTCTATTTAACAAAGCATTTCAGTTAGCGACTCTACTAAGGGAGAATACTTAGAAGGAGATGGTGGATATTTTTTTCAAATGTATCAATCATTTCAAAGAAATCCTTTTATTCCAGATGGCATCAGGCCATTGGAATTCAACAATTTTGATTATGAACTTAGTAGGTTATCCCCAAAACTTTCACAACTTGTACCAAAGTTCCATGGAGAATGGGATGAGTCAGAACTACAACACTTGGATGCATTTTATACATTCATATAATATTATGAGGTTTATAAATAGGATCAAATAATGAAGCTATTTGTCAAGACATTAAAAAATAATGCACAAGAAGAATATGAATCATTACCTACACAATCTATTTCATCATGGAGACATTTTGAGAAATGGTTTCTTGATATGTTTCGTGATGCTAGTGAAGAGGAAAACATGTGTTATGAATAGTATGAAGACCAAAACTGTAGTATGGAAGAGGATATTAGTATATATCCACTTGATGTATTCTTTAGTTTGGATAGATTTGAGGGGGAGACTACACCACATTTGTTCATAAGGATGGCAAGCATTTATAACAAGATACCATCGAACATCATACCCCCACACAAGGAATCCATAAGAAAATTTTGTGAGATAGGAATCTAACCAGATGACCCTGATCTGAAGCTTTTCTTTCAACTATTAAAAGAAGAATATGAAGACAAAAAAAATGAGGCTCATGATCAAATTGAAAAAGATGGCAATCTTAGTGATGAAGAAAAAAACATGTGTTATGAACAAAACATGTGCTATGAATAGGAAGAAGATCCAAATTACATTATGGAAGAGGAATCTTACATGTCCCATTTGGACACATTATTCAATTTGGAAAGATATGAGGGTGAACCTATAGTACATTTGTTCATGAGATCGATGATAAAAATTTATCGGGAAATACCTTCAGATATCAGGCCTCGTGGAAGGGAATTAATGGATAAACTTCGTGAGTTAGGAATCTACCATGATTCTCAACTGAGATTTTTTCTTGATGAAATATGTGAGGAATTAAGGTAAGAAAAGGATGAATATAGGGAAGAGTTTACAAGTGCTCCAAATTTGAATGCAACTAAAGTTTGTGATCAGACTAAAAGGGCTCCTGTACATAAAAAGAATGATGACATGAAAAAAGAGAATTCAGATCATATTGAAGAGGATCTTGTACATGGTAAGATGTTTATGGAGACAGATATCAATGAACATGATGATGAGGGAGAAAATATTCTCAGTACAGAAGAAATTTAAGCTTTTTTAGACATGGAATATCAAAAACATGTTGAGAAGAGTGGTCAATTTTTTTTTATCAATCCACCATAGTAAACAAGTTAATGGATCAACATATATTCAAGAAGTACTAGGTCAATAAGATAAATATTGCCAAGAACCAAATAACGGAGATGAAATAGAACAATATACAACATATAAACATAAAGAAGTTTTACAGGAAATCTCTCATAGAGATATGCCTGAGCCCTCTAAGTTCCCAAATCCATTATTTAAAGAGGAAGTAGAGAAATATATGCTTGTGTTATCTATGCCCTTGAATCCATTATGTGAAGGAGATTTTCTATACAATCACATCTATCAAAATCGTGATGAAGGTAGCAAGCCTAATGATGATTTTGAAGTTGATAACACTCAAAATATGAATTCACAAGGTAAGATATCATTTAGTTCATCCTATAAGTGAGATTTGTATCAGACTTGTGAAGATGAGACTGAAATAACCAAGATCATATTCTTGATATAAGAGGAGTAATAGTTCCTAAATATGAGCTATCCTCAAAAATTTTATGTGAGGAGAAACAATATCTGGAGAATGGAAATGGGGCAGATTATGTGCAAGGCAACATCCAAGTAGAAGAACTTAGTTTAGATACTTATATGAATGATCATATGCACAGGGATCCTCCATCCAGAAAAGAACACAATGCACCTGATGATTTCTCAAAGAAAAAACATAAATAAAAAGACAAAGACTGCATTGATGAAGTGGAACCAATAAGTATTCTCTATAAGGATGATATATCTAATAGAGCAAGGGATCAAATGTTGGGGCTAAATAATTCTGAGATTTGTTTTTTTTCAAATACTCTTGTTGATAAAGATAAGGAACAATATAATATCATATTCAGGAGATTCAAAGTGTTACACAAAAAAAAAAAAAATTTTGACAGAGGAAAATAATAATATTCATTTTGGGGGCCAATGGCCACCAAATTAAGTTTAGAAAAATATTTTATAAAGATGATAATAAACTAATGGTCCACTTCTCCAAAGATAACTGGAATTTTGCTATGCTCACATGGAGCATACGTCCCTAGAAAGAGCCACTGGTGGTACCCTAAATTTTGAGAATTTAGAAGTCCCAATCCAGTATCAAGAAGCAAGTTTCTCCATACTAAAAAAATCAAAGGAAGGAAGCTTTATGACACAAATAAATAGAACTAACTAATGGAAGCCTTCATAAAATGCTGGAATTTAGACTTGATGCAAAGATGATACTGAAAAAGGTTGAAGATGATCTAATTTTAAAAATATAAAAATGACCCAGTTTGGGAAATCAAATTTCCCATCTCTAGTAGAAATCTTATCTTTTCATGATGTGTTTTGGATTTTCAACCAGAGCCAAATCTGAAATTTAGGTAGTTATTTTTTAGTTAGTTTATTGTTTTTTCAAAATAATTTGTAATAAGGGTTGTGTCTTTTCACCTTAAAGAGGTGTGAAAGCCACTCAAACACACACACACACACACACATATATATATATATATACATAATGTAAAATGTAAAGAGAATATAATATAATACAATTTCACATATTTGGATTGTTTTTAATCAACAAGTGTAACATAGACTTGGATGTACTATTTTTTCATCTGTGGGAATTGACTCAATTTCATTTTTGATTAGTCCCTTGGATAAAATATTTATATTTTATCCAAAGTGATAGTTTGATGTTGCATACTTAATTGATTAAATTTATAGCTTTCATCATCAATTGGTCTTTTCATCTTGCATGGTTAAATTCAATTGAATATGGACACAATCAATCAGTCTGTCATTTGAGGAGTTAAACTCAATTGAGATAGCTGCGGATTTGTCTTAAGATACATTCTCATCATAATGCCTTTGAAGTGATATGTTTCTTGCAAATTGTCTCTGATGTTGTACATAGGGTTGGGATAATTTTGACTCTATTGCCTGTGATAGAATAAGGCACTGGTCTAATCATTATTTGGATTATAGTTATTCAGTTCATTGTTTATAGTTTTGTGAGTTCTTATCTATCTGTTCATTTCAATTTACATATATATTTACTAAACATTCTTTCAATTACTCAAAGTATTTTAGTTTATAGTTTATGATATATTGATTTCAGTTAGATTTATTTCAAGTGCCTTTCCATACTTGAGAGAGAGGGTTTGAGGTGTATTCTATCTGCTATAAAAAGCCTTAAGACTTGAAAGATAAGTTTAAGGTATAGGCCTACCAGCCTTGGTTCTGTAGAGCCAAAATTGCAGAGGGTTCAACCTTGCCTTGGTTAAATCTTGTTAGTTGGCCAAATCACTTGGGTTTCCTAGCATTGGATTGGCAAGTCCATAGGAAATCCAATCTATTGATTTGAGCACCAACATAAGCGATCAACATGTTTCTGGGCATGTATGTTGTAAATATTTAATTCTAGATAATAAGAAGGCCTACAAGGTATGTTGATTATTCATATTAAATTATTGATAATACTATGTTGATTAGTCCCAATGTGTTAAATCTTGTTGCATGGTTGGCCAATCTCCATTAGGGAAAAATTTGACTATGACTACATCAGATGGTATTAGAGCATGGTTGAGATTCCTATGTTAGAAGATATGATTTCTTGGACTTGTGAATCCCTAGACTTGTTCATCGTGAGGTAGAAGAGTGAAGATCTGACTCACAGTCAGAGAGGAATTGTGCAAGGTGGCTCAGAGGGATTTTTTGCTGATTATTAATTTTTGGAGGCATACGAAGAGTTAACAGATTATCAAGATGGAGGAAAGCTACATGTGTGTCTGATAGATTTCCGAGTGAGAGGCAATTAATACATTGTAATCAGATTGCCAAAGATGAGATAGTTTCTCCTACGGATTAGAAATACGCCACCTAGAAGGGTGAATCCTAGGAGATTATAACAAATGATGACATACTTTAGAAATGAAATGAGAACTCAAAGCCGAAATGTATTGACTAGATTATGAAGGAATAATGAGACTAAAGAAGACTATGAGGAATTTTTTGTAGATCCTGAGATTGTAGATGTTGAGATCCCTACAGATGAGGACCAATTATTGAGGGCTATGGAACAAGTAAGTAAAAGTCATATGATGGAAGTTTCTACTTTTACTGGTTTATTACAACTTGATAATTTGATAGATTGGATTGGAGAGCTAGAAGATTAATTTGAACTTGAAGATGTTATAGATCCATAGAGGATTAGGTTAGCATAGAAAAATTTGAAGGGTCATTTTTCCTTATGGTGGAAGGAATTGCACAAATAGAGAGAAAAAAATAGTGAATTGAAAATCACTAGATGAAAGGCGATGATTGCTAAGTTAAAATCTAAATTCATTCCCGAGAATTTGAAGAAGAAAGACATGAGTGTGAAGGAATACATAGAAGAGTTGTATAAGATGACTATCAGATCTAGACATTGAGAATTATCTAAGGAGAAGGTGGATAGGTATGTTAATGGTCTGAAATTTAACATTCAAGATGAGTTGAGTATGTCGAGGATTAATACAGTAGAAGATTATTATCATTATACATTGAGGGAAGAAGATAAGTTGAAGAAAAGATTGAATAACCCTAGAAAAAGGGAGAAGAAATATAGTAGCATTGGAAAAGAGAAACAAACCATTGAAGTTGAACATAATTAGAGAATACCTAGAAGAGGGAATGGTTTAAAGGAGTCAAAGGTAATTGTTTTAAATGTGGTAGTATAAGACATATAGATTTTGAATGTTGTGAATGATCTAGTAAGAACATGGGAAAACATAATCTTGCGGCACTTGAGGAGTGAACTATTGATGAACTTGAGGAAAATATGGTAGCACTTGAGATAGGAGAGTCTCTTATGCTTAGGAGAGTCATTTTGACTGAGAAAGAAGCTGGACGTATACAAAGGAAGAATCTTTTTAGGGCTGTTTGAAAATTAGGAGGTAAATGTTTTAAGGTTCTTATGGATTGTGGTAGTGCTAGTAAATTGGTATTAGAATAGATGGTGTAAAATATTGTATTGAAGAGAATTAAACATCCTTGTCCTTATGGGATAAGTTGGTTTTTAGATGAACACATGGTGATGGTGAAAGAGTAGTGTTTGGTCAACTTTAGCATTGGACCTTAAAAAGATGAGATATTACATGATGTGGTATCTATGAGTGCTTGTCATGTTCTATTGGGTAGACATTGGAAATTTGATAAGGGAGCTATTCATGATTGTAGAAGAAACATGGTCACAATAGAGAAGGATGGACATAAGTTTACTGTAGTTCCTTTGAAAGAAGCATAAGGGAGAGGTGCAAGAAATTTGAGCATGGTGAAGATTTATTGTTTAGAGAAGTAGAATATAGAGGTTGGTATGGATCGGAAGAAGGGTTTCGAAGAAAGATCTGAGAATGAGATGGTATAAAACTATAAGAAGAGTAAAGTTTAGTAGTAGTATACCTTGGTTGTTGATCAAAAAAATATCTATAACACAGGTAAATCATTAATGCAAAGGGAAAGAGGTAGTGGTCAGAGTTCATATGATAATGTGAGATATGACATAGTAAATACAAAATAGAGTAAGTGGATGGATCTGACATAGAAAAGAGAGGTATAGAGACATAGGGGAGAGGTGCACAAAATTTGAGCATGGTGAAGATTTACTATTCAAAGAAGTAGAATACAAAGGTTGGTATGGATCGAAAGAAGGGTGTTGAAGAAAGATCTTAGAATGAGATGGTATCAAACTGTAAGAAAAGTAAAGTGGAGCAATAGTAGACCTTGGTTGTTGATCAGAAGAAGATCGATAACATAGGTAAATCATTAATGCAAAGGGAAAGGGGTAGTGGTTGGAGTTCATATGATAATGTGAGATATGAAATAGTAAATGAAGAATAGAGTAACTGGATGGATTTGACAGAGAAAAGAGAAGAGTTACAAAGACAAAGGGTTGCAGATAAAGAAGATGTTTGGATAAAAAATGAGCATGATATTTATGTTCCATGACTTGTCAAATGTGCATAAGTTTCTCTTATGGAACATTTTATTGTCACCTGGGGTGTCTAATGTAGGAGCATCCTTGGGTTTTTAGAAATCTTGCATCACCCAAAAATATTTTCCTTTTATTTTATTTGTTGTACTGTTCCAGTTGAGAATTTTCTGTGTTTTAGGTAGCGATTGCTCACGTTGGCTCATTTTCTTATGTGATCCTGATGGTGTGTTCTAGACATCTTGATATACCTTTTTCTAGCTTCACATTATGTTTCATTCTTTCTTGGGGAAGATATCCTAAGATTGGTTTGGTCATATTTTGTTTTTCATATTCTAATGACGAAGTTGGCATGATTTGGATTATGATGACTTTTCTCAATTAGTGATACTAATTGGCACATTGTTTGATGATCTTATTTTTTGTGGTTGATTTCCTTGTGAGATCATACTTCATTTCATATCTTTTTGAAGGTGTTCTTATGGATTTGGGTCCTGACCTATTTGTTGTAATATACTTTCTTCTTTATTGGAGAATGTGATCTCTTACAACCAACTTTTGGCTTAAAATCTTCTATATATGTGTTGTGTTGGTTCCTTAATAGGTATCTTTTTATTAGTTAGGCTTTGAGAGGTTAGTATCTAGTATGGATATATATTTTTGATTGTAAGCAGGCATGTATGCCTTGGTATGTAAGCTAAAATGTTGTTGGGCATGTATTTTGTAAATATTTGATTCTAGATAATAAGAAGGCCTACGAGGCATGTAGATTGTTCATCATTGAGTTCTTAATGATCTTGTGTTGAATTTTCCTACTGTGTTGACTCTTAATGCATGGTTGTACCATCTCTATTGGGGAATACTTTGATTATGACTGTATTATACAAAGAAAAAAATGTTAGATATACATGATACCACTGAAGGGAGAAATTAAACATAATTCTTCAAAACCACAAACACATAATTACTCAAGAGATTAAGGCTATTGGCATGAATCAATTGGTAATGCATGGTATTTTGTCATTAATTAAAACTATATACTTTAATCTTGGTCACTTTTAATATACTTTTCCTAGAAAAAGTTTTGGTGATGAAAATAACTAAGTATGGAGAAGAGTTATGGATATAGGTTCAGAGATTGAGATAATACATATAGAGGTCAAAGTATTAGATATTGCGAAGCTAGAGAATAAGGGAGGACATCATGGTATATATAATTCTATGATCACAAGGTTTTATGCTAATTATTGATGAAGATAGGATTCACTGAGTATTGCATTGACAGAGAATCTTTTATGCATATTGGATCGATGATCTAATCGGTTGGATGACAAATCTAGTTTGGGTCGACTTCCTACACAGTAAATTTTGATTGGTACACGTTAGAATTGAGTTTTGGTGTATGTTTTTGTTCAAGGAGGTACACATTTCATATTCTCATATTAGATTTGACTAAGTTAATTTCATGGGCCTCATTGTAACTGTATTGGCATTATTGATGCTACCTATTAGTTCAATTTTGGGACTATAAGTCCTTTCTATATTGTAATCTATATTTGATTAGTGAACCCAACTAAGGGCCAGATCAAGGTTTTTTAATTGAGCAATGTGCTCTAGGTTGCAATCTTGAATGCATGTGTATTCCCTTTTTATGTACTTATACCTTTAAAAATGTACTTATTACTGTAGTACTGAGATATTTGTGGGTATCATCCCCACCGGGTTTTTTTTTTTACTAGGTTTTCCTTGATAACAAATCATGGTGTTCTGGTGTGGTTACTATTTAACTTGTTCTATTTACTTTTGGGTACTTGTGGAATTAAGTTGTGGCTCTAGTATGTTAAGTTTAAAGATACTGCTGCATTGATTCACCCCCCCTTGATGCTTCCTAATTATAACATTTGGTTTTAGAGCCTAGTTCCTTGGAAGAAGCTTATCAAATTGAGGAAGATCTTGACGGAAGAATCTAGTAGTACTTAGAAGAATCTCTTGAAAGCACTTAAAGATCTAGATAAATCCTTTTTTTTGCATTCATGATCTAGAGGGAAAGTTGAAAGAGGCTGATAAATTCATTGTTAATTTGAAGGAACAATTGACACAGTCTAGAGGCAAAAGGATGGACCTTATGGAATAGTTAACTCTAGAAGGCAGTGACTCTACATATACTGGAGAAAACAAACCTAAAGAGTATGATTTGATTGTAAAGGAAAGACATAATCTAAAGAATGAGATGGAAGCCATGGCAATTAAAATGAATGAATAAATGGAAGTGAAAAAGACACTTGAGAAATCATTAAAGGACAAAATTGAAGAATGCTACAATCTAGATAGTGAAGCTAGACAATTGCAAGTTTTTCTTAAAGAATATAAACATAATGAGAAAGAACTAGAAAGAATTAATGAGATATTGAGAAGAGACCTAGTTGATGCCAGAGAAATTCAAGAAAAACTTAGATCTAGCTCTGAGAATCTTGATGAACAGATTGCAAGTCAAAGACCACATGGAGATAAGCATGGCTTAGGGTATGGACAAGGAGAATGTTCTAAAAATGTTGAAGAAAAGGTAGCACAGAATGAGAAACCTAAGGAGACTTCATTGAAGAAAAACAATGGAAAAAGATTCAATGGTAGATATTATACATGCAATAGGGTTGGACATAGGGAAAATGAATGCCAAAGAAATTCAACACCTTTTTCTGATTATTCTTTTAGATGTTGGAAATATGAACACAGATCCAAAGAATGTAGATCTAGATCTAGACTTAATACAAGTGGAGGCAACCCTACATGCTACAAATGAAAAAACTTTGGACATATAGAAAGGAAACACAAATTGAAGAATAAATCAGTAAATCAGAGGTATGTAAATTCAAGTGTTCTATGTTACAAATGCAATATATCTGGTCATATAGCTAGAAATTGTAGAATGAATGGATCGGTTGGAAGAAATAATGTAACAAGTAATAGTAATGAAAGAAGAAGAAAAACATGCTTTAACTGCAAGAAAGGACACATTGCTCGATATTGCAGATCTAAGAATGCAAGAATAGAGAATAACGAGTCTGATGACAAAGGAAAGGAGTCTAATATGATTGATGAAACCCGAAATAAAATGAAGAAGACATGGGTAAGAAAAGAATAGATTGATCAATCGGATCATATCACACCAGCTTCTAGTCTAGATCCTTTTTCATAAAAAATAAGATTATATTACCTAAGGGGCATTTTTCATCAGAAAGCCCAATGACACCCCGTGAATTAAAGACATATTAACAATGATGAAAGATTTAGTTGAAGAACAATTTAGAAAAGCTATGATTGAGATCAAAAAAAGTTTCATAATCATATCAGTGATTACAAGTAGATTTATCGATCACCATTTTTATCAAATTTATGGAAGTTTAGGGTATGTACAAAATTTAATGAAGAAATATGATGAAAATTGAAGGATAAAGAGGTATTTCAAGACTTCATTTAACACTTTTGTTTCTAGTGATCAAGTGTGAACTTGTGTAGAAGGAGATTAAAAAACTATTTGAGTTACCGAATGAATTTGAGTGCAAACTCTAGTGTGAAGTAAAAAGGTATTTATCTTAGTAAAATATTGTCAAATTCATTGGTTAATTCATGGATACTCTAAAGATAGTTAATGTGCTTGACAAACCATAATATGAATTCAAATTTCACCCGTATAAATCTATGGAAGATGATCCTAAATGCACATTTTCCCATGTGGCACACAATTTTTTACATGTAGAAGATATTTGTGCATACATTCACTGTAAATTGGAAGAATTGGGAGATTACGACATTTATGAGAAGTATGAATCACTATGTGTTGATGGTATATTGAAAGATGAATTTTAGAAAGTAAATCAGATTAACCTATCAGAGGTCAAAGACTTTGATGTGTTTGATGAACCAGAGTGGATCAAGATAGTGCTTAGTAGAATTAACAACCAATTCTTTTGGCTCGGTGAAAAATATATCAAGATTACAAAGGAAATTATTAATAAGGTAACATGATTCAGTAATGTCAGTAAAGCACCTAACCTAAAATATTTGAAGAAAGATGTTGTGGAAAAGTTAACTCAATCTAAATGGGATAGAAGGGCGATGACTGTAAATGACATTATTCAAGTAGATTAAAAATATTCCTCAATGATAATTGGCTACAAAGTATATCACAATAGAAGTTTGAATTCTATTTCAGATACAATCATTCACATTGCTTACCGAATATTGGAGGAGGACATGAAGTTTGATATTTTAGAGATTTTGAGGAAGAAACTACTGGAGAATTTGGAGAAGATCAAGAAGGATAAGTCACAAAAATTCAAGTATGGTTCTTTGATAGTTCACATGTACTTTTATCTAATGAACCACTTTCCTATAATTTTGAACATTATTTGGCAGAAGAACATCCCTATAGCACTTCAACTTTCTAATTTCTATTGGATGTAGAAGAAGGATGAAATAGATGATTTGATTTCTATTCACTTCAAGATTTTTGAAAAGAAAATGAAGAAAAGAGATAGGATACCTAAGGATATTGTTGAAAAGTATGTTTATTTAGTATGATTTATGGTAGAAATAGATCAATGTTGTATGGAAGTAGTGGAACCAAGAACAACGTGGATACAACCAATGGGTTATGAGGTAAGTCCTAAACTTATTGAACAATATATTAATGAAATGTTGAACATTCCCTTAGATTCAAAGGTAGAAAGGTTCAAAAATTACTTTAAGAAGTATCTAAAGGTTCAAAGTGAGCTCACAGAGAAACAAAGAGTCAGAAAAGTAAGTAAAATTGTTGACAACATTGTAGAAGAGGAAGGAATTAGTAAGGAGCAAATGAAAACGTTGAGGAGGTATGCTGAGGAGAAAAGAAGATTAGTTTAGTAAATACTGAACCAATTAATGTCGAGGTAGCATCACCTCCTCCACCTATTTACTTGTCAAGGGCCACTAGGATTAGTACAAAAACATCATCTACACATCCTATGAAGAAGTCTACTTTTACACCAAAGGCCTTTAAAATGAAGGTTGAAAGAGTCTAATTATAACTCATGAGGATAAGAAAAAAAAGAGTATAGGTCCTGAGAAGAAAAATAGGAAAAGTAGATAATGTTGATTCTTCTACAGACTTTGATCAATCCAAGAAGAAGATATGGATGAAAGGAGCAACAAAAACTAAGGTGGTTACTAACCATCCTTTGGGTGTTGGTAAGAATGAAGACCTTGTAGATAAAATTATGAGTTATGTGATTAAGCTTGACATCTTGGTGCAAGTAAAGAAATATTACAATGTACTTAAAGATGAACATAGAAAAAGGATAGAGGATGGAGTAGTTATACATTTGAATAAGTTCAGCAGAACTTTAGTAGAGATAAAAGATTAGATACCAGATTATTTGTATGCTAAACTTGAAGCAATAAGACAAGTTGCATTAGATGAAGAAAATCTTATTAGAGACAAAACCATATCCAAAATGTTTCTATGTATAGGAAATACCTACATAAGATTAGTTTATCAATGAAATCAACTCAATTATAAAATAAAAATGATTTAATCTATTGAATTAAAAACAAGACAGGAAACAACCTATGGTTCTCTATATAGAAAAGATAATTAAATGCTCTCAAATTGGCATCCATTAGTGACAATTCTAGAATGAGGAAATTATGATCTATGATACAATTCTATCTTATTCTAGATCAATTATGCTAAATTCATCCATTATGATCACTATAAAGAAAATCCTAAAATTGAAATGCTGTGCTTAAGAATGAATTAGCTATAGTAATGATGCTCTAAGGCAATGGATCCTTTACTCTTATGGATGCACTCTATTTATAGGATTCCTAAAATTAGGATGGTGAGTTATATGTGAGTTAGATTGACTTATGATTAGAGGTGAGTTGAGTTAATGGTTTCAAATGTTGGGACAAAGAGACAAAATGGGTGGCCAAGATTGCAAAGCCAAATTGGATGGTGGAGATAGAAAAGGTTTCCTTGATCCATGTGATCAAAATACTCTCACCCCATTGGTTGATTTAGTTTTGTCCATATGTGGTGGGTGAGAATATTTAGCTTTATAAATTGATTTAGCCATGTCTCCTATTTAAATGGGTTGGATTACATTTAATTGAACTATACAATTAATTGATTAATATGAATTGGACAATTATTTGATCCTTTTTATTTAATTAATCCTTTTGGTTTTGATTTTCAATTAATTCATACTTTGATCCTTAATTGCTTTATTTGAATTTGTTTGAATTTTCTTGACCAATTTAGGTGTCTACAAATGCCCCTCTTTGAATCAATGTGCTTCACACATTGGTTCAAAGAATCGCTAATGTCTAATCTAAACTTGATGATTGATTTGTTGAGTTAGTTGATTTTGATAAAGGGACACCTGATATGATGCCTTGATTTGAATAAAAAGTTGATTGAGATGCCTCGATGATGATTTCAAAAATTTACGTCTGATGCCCTTGATTTGAAAAATTGTCTGATTCGCTTGATTTCACATTCTGATGATATAGTGCCCCTTAAAAAATGAAATCAAAATTTTTTTGACAAAATTTTGATCATTTTAAGTTTTTACATGAAAATAATCTATTTTGATTTGATTTCAATAATGTGTTATGAGAAAGGCTTTGATGATGCCCTAATTTTGAATTGTGGACATTAAAATTGATTTTAGATACAATAATTGGTAAAACACCCTCCAATTAGGTCAAAAGGGGTATAGAAATGAGTAAAAATATCACTTTCATTAATCATTTTCACTTTTGATACTTTTTGAGCTCTAATTTTTCTAGTGACCTGATTGAGATGGTGATCCCTGTTTGCGAGCATAGATTTGAGTGAGGCAGCAGATTCTAGTGTCCAATAGATTATGGACCTTTGGTGAGTACCTGGATCCCTTTTAGTTTGTCAATTTCTTCATTTACAGAAGTATTTTTTTAATTTTTTATGTGTTAAAATATTAGGTTTCTACTATTTTTTTGTAAAATAGCATGCATGTCAGTGCAAAATAGCATGTAGGTATATTTTTTAATGCTTCTAATAGGTGTAGTAGCACGTATGATAATTTTAAATAACATGTATGAATGTGTGCCCTAGGTTTCTTGTAACACATCCGATAAGTTGACCAACACGTACAATCTTATAGTGCAAAATAATCCTTCTTGTAGCATGTATGATTGAGTTGTGTAGCACGTACTGGGTATATTAGCATGTACAACTTGTTTGAGCGCAGATGATGACTTTGAGTAGTGTGTATGATATAAAATATTAGTGCATTTGTCTTTCTCTACGTATAATATGATGAAATGATGCATAACCTACTTTGCTGAAATTTTAACCTGATTAGATATGTCGTTTGATTCATCGATAGATATAATTGATCGATTAATGATATATCGTGATTCAGTGATGAAAAAAAATGTTTCGATGTCAATGTTACCATTTTGTTGAATGTGGTATGATGTCAATCCTGATAGGTTGATAGGATAACACAAATTTTTCCATCCTTATGATATAAAGTTAGGAAAAATGTGATGTGATCTAGATGAACGATTTGATAATAGGATAGACTTGCAATGATAAACTTAGATGATGTTATTGATATGATTCAACTTGACTCCAAAACATGTTCAAGGTCAGAAGTTATATATCATTGGCCTACCTCCTTGGCCCCTTGAGATGATAGAGAAGATAGCTCCTCAGGATCGGCAAGTCATCGATTGATGTGGTTTGTTTTATTTGTTAGACATACCCAAGTTCCATGTGAACCATGGATTACTCACTGCTATGGCTAAGCATTTGCACTCAGACTATAATACTTTTCATTTATCGATGTGTGAGATGACTATCACCCTCGAGGATGTATATATATTGTTGAGGATTCCTACATGGGGTGAGCTTGTATACTATGATCAAGTTTATGATGGAGCATCATGCAGATATCTTTTTAGTGATGCAACAATTGGTGGTGACAATATTCCTTGGACATAGCTCATATCTTTCCCACTAATTCTATCAGTATTTTTGGATCTTTGATTGGTGGGTTCCTTCTGCTTGATAAATGAGGTCATGAATTTATAGTTGGCTGGGGTAGGATTTTAGAGGATATGATTCCACAACCCTAGAGATTTGATTAGAGATCATGCATCCTTGCACAGTTGTATCATCAGTTACATCATGCAATCTATTGATAGGTGGTGAACTTTCTATTGGTGCAGTTTTACTTCAGTTATGGACATGGGAGCATATTCCCATAACTAGGAATATTGCCGCTAGAGATAGAGATTTTGGATGGCCTTATGCTTACTTGTATGAAGGAGTGATTGTCCAACCTCATCTAGGAAAGATAAATTTATTGACGTCACATGTTAGATGATATGGCTCAAGTTCATTGGTGACCTTATCTCAGAAGTGAGGCCTTGTGAGAGGATGATTTATAGATACCTTACATGTTTATGCCTCGATGGATGATTGGTCAGACTCCTCTTGTGATCAAGATATTTTTATTTCATAGGGTCTTACAATAGTTTGACCATGTTTAGGGAGTACCACAGGGTTTAGCATTATATGCACGAGTACAGGCTGAGAGATCCATGTGGGGAACACATATAGATTATCGTGTTTCTCATGATGAGATCTTTAGGATGCCTTATCTTTTTTGGGATTTATGAGAGAATATTGTGGATGTTGGTATGACAATCAATTATTCTTAGTGGTTAGTCAAAACTCATTCCATTGATACACGGATCCTATTGACCCTATCCCTGATATTGATGAGCACTTAGAGAGTGATTATGATGATGGTGGTGATGGTGGGAGAGGTGGTGGACACTAGAGGAGGAAAGTTTAGATGAGAGGAGGGAGAGATGTAGGTGGACATGATATATTGAGGGGTCCTCCTAGGGGTGATGCTGGTGGATTTAGGATGAGAGGTGGAGGAGTATGGATGAGAGGTGGACATATAGGTGGTAGAGTTCCTCCTCGAGCTATGATTGTAGATTGGGGTAGACAGGTTCAGAGATCAACTAGAAAAAATTATGCATGTCAGGTTTGATAGGTTCTACACATTCCATTGGATCAATTTTATAGTATGATGTAGAGTTTCATGGCTTCCATGTCACAGATAGTTAGTGTAGCCACTACTAGTCAGGCTCCCCAGTAAGATCTAGGCAGGATAGATGGGACAAATGATATAGGTTATGTGATGGTATAGGCATAGGTGGTACAAATGGTACAGGTGGTGGAGATGGTGGAGATGGTGCCCCTAGTTGAAATTTTGATTTATTCCACCTTTATGTGATTTATGTACCACTATGTATCTCATTTGACCAACACTTTGAAATATGTACATTTGATAGAATTTGATGATCATGTTATTATCTCTGTGATAGACTCTCCTCTTTTTGATTTGATATTCTCTTTATGATGTCATCATATGTTGGAATTTGAATTTTATGATATATATGGATGCAATTATAAATGGTCTGGATGCATTTATTTTACATATAATAGATGTATGTCTTATATATGACATAATTTTATATGAATGCATAATGTATGATGATATTTTACTTTAATGATTAATTCTTAATGCTTAGTTCTTTTAATGGATCTTTATGAACTTATGTGATATATAATGTACCTGGTGGAATTAATGAATTTTAAATACTCTTTTGTAATGATAAATGTACTTGATTAAATATGAAGCTAATGCATTTGAATGATTGTTCACAATGATGATATGAGCTAGTGGTATGCTACTTAAAAATGCAAACTAAATGATTTTGAAATAAGTTCATGCATTGTAAGTTACATGAAATGCACCTAGATGACTAAATTGATGTAATTAATGAATAAATTAATGAACATAATGTACTTAATGATTAATGATTAAAGATAAATGTATGCTATGCAATAGTTTTGATTGAAGTCCAACATACTCTATTAAAATAAAATTTTGATGATGTCAACCTTGACAAAGTCACTTCCTAATTAAAGAAATCCCTTATGAAAATTAATCTATATGAATATAGATAACTGTCACTTTTTGAAAATAATTCCTTTATTTTTCATCATTGATCTTTTGTGGGTGACTAGAAAGTACAACCAACACTGGTTAGATTCCAAACCATGGTGATATGAATACTGCCTTCCTCATATTTCCATCACGCAATTGGTACAACCCTTCACTAGTTAGATCTACAAACCATGGGAGTATGAATACCACTTTCATTGGTTTTAATGTTGCAAGTGGATTTTGACATTAAGATATGATAAATCTAAATGTCCAAGGTATCTATTTTCATAAAAAAAAAGATATGATCCCCTCCATATGTAAACATCCTCAATGATTCTTTGATGATCATGTACTTAGGAAATTTTGCATACTTCAATGAATCAACCTTACAAACAATCACTCAAAAATCAATAATTTTTTTCATCCTTTTATCGTTCCTGGTCTAGTTGAAACATCATTGATTGGCTAAATAGACATGACTCATAAATCCAATAAAATATCAAAACCGTAGTGCTATTATTGTTGTATCCATATTTCAAATACAACTTCATCCATTTTGATACTTAGGTTTATGTTTTAATCCTGATAAAGATAAGTCAAGTTGAGGTCAAAGATCAATGTATCCATTGCTTAGGTTCAAGATCAAAGGTGAATCAGAAATTGATATGGATCAAAGGTTTATGTATCCATTTTTTTGGTTTAATGCATTGATTTGTGTGAATTGATGTTTTCTTGATGAACTCCTTTAGTTTTTGGATTAGTGCCCCTAGTTTAAGTCAATAATGATGTTGGATTTAGACAACTTTCAAACCCTTTGATGAAACCTTGGATATGCCATTGCAAATCTCAAAATTTATTATGACTATGTACAAATGATGGAAAAATGCAAGGATATATACAATAATGATGGAAATATGCAGATGGACAATGTAACTAGGCATGACTTAAGGGTCAAATGGTGCCTGTTTACCAGGTTTTCACCATTTAAATTTATTACACTTTTTCTCTTCTTTTTTTTTTCCTTCAATTTTTTTTTTTTTGATATTACCAAGGTGCATGTTTTCCATGTTTTCACCAAGATAACAATTTTTTCAAGATCCATATTTGAATTTTTTTTCTTTCTTCATGCTCAATTTTCCACTATTTTTGGATTTTTCTGGAACTATTTTCACTATAATTTTTTTCAGGAACTCTTTTCACCATTTTGTTTTTTTTAGGATCTCTTTTCACCATTTTGATTTAAAGGAGGAATGTGAGAAGCTAATTGAAACTCTAAAGCAAGCCCATCCTAACAATTTTTGACAAATTGTAATTTTTATTCCTTTTGTCATTATTTTCAAAAAAGGGGGAAATATATGTATATAAGTATAATAAAGGGGGAACTATAATAAGGGGGATTCATATACATATACCAAGCATGTACAAAGGGGGACTCACTATGTATAGTAATTTATAAATGATAAGTTTTTGATACTAATGCCAAAGGGGGAGAATGTTACTCCAAATGAGCTTTGAAGGTTGTCATTAGTATACAAGCACTCAAATGCATAGTTAGTAACAGAGTCACAAACAAACCAGTCAGTATAATTACCGAAGTAAAAAGTTAACCAAGAGCACTGATCACACACAGAGTCAACCGAGTGTAGTGATTACCAAGAAGACAAACTTTACCAAGCAATACTCTACACTGAGATACACAGTATAACTGAGATACATAGAGAACACCAAGCATTGAGAAACAACATTTACCAAGTGGACTAGAGATCACATAAAAGTTTTTTATGGCACATCAATCTAGGTAACAAATTTTTTCCAACCTGGATAACAGTTTACAATGATCAAGGAGAACATTAATTACGGATTCACAACATTAATTGTTTATGTCTCCTATGTTTAGATGATCAAGGTAAATTATGTACTCCGTTCATCTTAGGTTGGGGATGATATTGTAAAACCCTAATTAGGTTAAGGAGTTTGATATATAATGTAAAGATGTCATTTGTGATGTATGTTGATCAAGTAATGATCAAGTAGCCACCATACTATGGACATTAGAGATCAGACAAGGATCTTAGGATAAAGACTACATTGCAGTAATCAGTATTCAAAATAGAGGAAAAGCTACCAAGAAGAACAGAGTAGAAGGTATTATTATTCACATTTAGGTGATATATTTTGTATGCACTTAAAGGATCTGTATCAACAATAGTGAGATTGTATTTTTTCAGATCATAATTTGGTTACTTTCTAACAATTGTAATAGACCCCAAAATCTCCTAACAGAGTAGACTTAACCGTCCTTATGTAAATCTCTTAACCAAGTGCACACATATATTGTGTTTCCAAATCCTCTCATGAGGTAGATAAATCAATCTCATTGTTACTCCTAATAGGGTAAGATCACCAGAAGTGATCAATCTTTGTAAGCTTTAACAAGCTACTTTATTTACTACAGTCGTGAATTTTTGTGGGTCTCATCCCCATCGCAGTTTTTACCTTCTAACATGGGTTTTCTGTGATACCAAAATAGTAGTGTCATGAGTACTTAATTTTCATGTATGTGTATTTTTTACTTTACATGCATTTACATTTCACCTATGAGATTATATGTTTGGTGTATGCAATCTACTCAGTCGGTTATTAAAGAACATTTGGTTACAAAGATTAGTTTAAAAGTTTTTAAGGGTACTAATTCACCCCTCCCCTCTCAGTACACACCTCTTCATTATCCCAACAGAATCATGATGCATACACATATTGATGAAGAGATTAAATTCATGCATGAATGATCAAACTGGTTGAAGACATAACCGAGCATTTCTGTAGACAACACCGAGCGACAGAGAAAGAGAATTTACTGAGCAGAAAAGAGTATGATGATTCAAAGGGACTGAAGTGATTATTGATTAGAGGTATTATGTACTTAGCATAGATCTAAAAATCAGAAAATAGAGTTGTATTTGAGTCAGATTATTACTGTATCAGTTTAACCATTGTTACAGATAAATCTCTTAACCGAGTAGGACTTAACAATCTTTATTATGGCATTCAATGAATGTTTATTTTTTTACTGTTGGCCCATAGTGAATGATTGGTCAAGGGAGAACTTTTATTGAAAAATCCTCTAACCAGGTCACACCTAACAGTGTGCATTATAACCTTTAACAAGGTTGGCTCTTAACCGAGCTCACTTAAGAAGAGTGAATTATTTTGGGTTACCAGTCCCATTTGTTTTTTTCCCTTAGCAGGGTTTCCACATTAAAAATCTATGTTAATGTGTATGGATGTGTTGGATTGTTATTTTTCTTTACACATTACTTTATCTACATTGATTGGTAATCACAGTATTTGTTTTACTGCTACTCGGTAGATGAGTTTGAAATTAAGTTTGAGATCATAGTTCATATTTCACTGATTCAATTTATATGTTTGAAATTTTTTTTATGTACATCTGGGAGTATTTGGGACTGCAAGATAACCAGAACTAACTGAGTCACCCCCTCTTAGTTATCTAACAAGAACACTAGTTAAAAATTGGAGGCCCATTACTTTATTCAACCTTTCTTACAAGATCCCGGTCAAAGTATTTGATGCAAGGAGGATTAGTTGGAGGGGCCAAGGGCACTCCTAGCTACCAAACCAGCTTGTAGAAACAATGTGGAAGCCAAACAATAGAGTGAGAGAAGAAAACATAGAGATCCATTATATTAACTTGATCAAAATCATTACATGTCAGGCTTTAAGGCCTTCCCAATTTTGGCTAGATATTCAAAGAATTACAATATGATTCTCATACATGCAAGGTCATAGACCTTCCTTCAAAACTTCTATTTTCTGGTTGATATCCCAAAAACTACCCTCCTCTACTAAGAACAAAGAACCAAATATATACAAGAGTCGAAAAAGGAAGTCGGCACTCAAATCCATAAGTGAGACCTAGATTTAGGTCCACACAGATCCTAATGAGAGATCTAAAATCAACTTAGCAATGAAAATTAAATGAAGAAGTCAGCCAAAGATCCAACTCCTAAAATAGGCATCTCAGGCAGATGCACACCAAAAATCATCAACCGTTGGCAAGGCATACCCGAGCATTAGAAAAATCATCAGTAAGGACATCATCAAAACCCATCAGTAAGGACATCACTGAAAACCATCAGTGAAAGCATGACCAAGAAAAAAAAAACCAACATGCACGAGAGACAGAACTTGAGTGACAGAGAAAAAACATAAAGAACTAAAGAAAAACATATTTTTGGTTGTGCAAGATTGCCAATGACCCAAGATGCTCTTGCATTAGACACATGGGGTTACAAGAAATGATTCTCTGAATAATGTGTCAGGTCCAACCTGAAATGAATCCAACTTAGATTGAGAAATCCAAGATGAGTCCTCAATCGGTCTGTTCTTCCATTTTACTAGATACTCCATGTATTCCTTTCCTCTTGTACGTCTGCCAATTCTCTGTTTCAAAATTTTTTCAACTTCTTCTATCTGCTTCTTAGGATAATTACTTGGTACTATCACTTCTTCATCAAGTTCATGATATTCATATAAGTATAAAATATTTAATATAGGTGATATATCCATGTCATCAGGTAATTCAACTTTATAAGCATTTCCACTGTCAAATCTTCTTAGTATTTTGCAAGGACCAAATTTCTTCATCTTTAGTTTACCATATGTTCCAATAGTAAATCTTCCTTTCTTCAGATGAACCATCACTGTATCACCAAATTCAAATGTTTTATGTCTTCTTGATCTGTCTACACTGTATTTGTATTTCTGATTTCTTTTCTCCAGCTTCTGTTTCACATCTTCATGCAATGTCTTCATAAATTCTACAAATTCTTCTGCTTCAACACTTCTTTTATCTTCTCCAACAATATCTCTCAAATATGATATACCTCTTGGTTGTGTTCCATGAACAATCTCAAATGGTGTCTTTCCAATACTTCTATTTACTGAACTGTTGTATGGAAACTCTACTTGTGCCAACATCAAATCCCAATTGCCTGGTGTGTCTCCCACTAAACATCTTAGTAAGTTACCCAAACTTTAGTTTAAAACCTCTGTTTGTCCATTAGTCTATGGATGAAATGTAGAACTAAATTTCAACTCAGTATCCAACTTCTTCCAAAGTGTTCTCCAAAAATAGCTAATAAACTTACTCTCTTGGTCAGAAATGATACTCTTCGGTAATCCATGCAATCTGACAATTTCCTTAAAGAAAAGATCTTCTATGTGTACTGCATCTGATGTTTTCTTACATGGTATGAAATGTGTCATCTTAGAAAATCTATCAACAAAAAAAAATATAGAATCATTACCTCTTGCTATCCTAGGTAAGCCAAGAACAAAATCCATGCTGATACCACTCCAAGGTTTCTCAGGAATAGTAATACGTGTATACAAACTAGTATTCTGACTCACTCCTTTTGAAACTTGACAAACCCCACAAATTTTCACAAATTTCTAAACATCCTTATACAACTAAGGCCAAAAATACCTCTCCTTTAACAAACTCAATATTTTATCAATACCAAAATGTCCAGCCAATCCACTACTATATTTCTCCTTAATCAAATTAGTTCTCATTGATCCTCTTCGTATACACAACTGGATACCTTTGAAAAATATATCTTCCTGACTAAAATAGTCTTCATACTTACATGATTGATTTGAATTAGGTGCTCTACACACTCTCCATTGCTCTAAAAAATTAGGATCACTTTCATACAAATTCTTCTTGTCATCAAAACCAAGAACTTCAATTCTCATTTCAGTCAATAATGACCTTCTTCTACTCAATGCATCTGTTGCTCTGTTAGAAACTTCACTAGTATGTTTAATCACAAATGTAAAGCTCTACAAATACTCTACCAATTTCATATGTCTCTGGTTTAGCTTATTTTGACTACCCAAATAGTGTAAAAACTTATGATCAGTATACAACACAAATTCATTTGGCATCAAATAATGTCTCCATTTCTTCATAGCTTGCACAATAGCATAGAACTCCTTATCATAGACAAAATATTTCCTTTTTGAATCATTCAAATTTTCACTAAAGAAAGCAATAGGTTTACCTTCTCGAGTTAATATTGCTCCAATTGCACTTCCACTTACATCACATTCAACTTGAAATACCTTATTGAAACCAGGTAATGCTAGCACAGGTAATTCAACAACCTTTAGCTTCAAAGCTTCAAAACTCTTATCAGCTCCATGTGTCAATTTGAATTCTCTTTTGTCTCCTCTCATTGTTTCAGTAATAACATTACAAATAGAACTAAATTTTTTTACAAACTTCCTGTAAAAAATTTCCAATCCATGAAATGATCTTACCTCTGTGACATTTTCAGGTGTAGGCCAATTCAGAATAACTTCAACCTTCTCTCGGTCCATCTTCAAACAATCAGATGAAATAAAAAAACCCAAATACACAAGCTATTTTTTCATGAAGGAACATTTCTTCAAATTTATTAGCAAATTTTCCTCTTTCAATCTCTATAAAACCTGTCTTATATGCATCTGTGAGGCCTCACCCCGAACCCCATTGTAGTTTCCAGTTTTTATGCTTATGATAGATTTAGCACATGATACTTTATATTTTGATGCACTATGGACCTTATGGATTTTATGCTTTATGTCATGGATTGATCATTTTGGATGTTAGATACATGATACTTTATGATGCACCTTATGGACTATATTATGTTTCTATTTTGGACATTTATTTTGAGACAATTGATTTGGAAAGACATAACAGTTATGTTATGGGTTATTGATGATAGGAGAATTATTAGAAATGGATATTAAATTGAGATATCATGCAATGTGAATCTTACCTTATGTTATATGCTCAAATGAAATTATTATTTCTTGTGATCTTAAGTAATAAATTTAGTATGTTGATGTTCCCTTAAGTTTTGAATATTGACTTTTACTTTATGATGTATATTCATCTCCTCAGACTACTGATATTTGAATTGAGTGTGTAGGTATGAGACCATGGTATTTTATCCAGGGAACCAAACATAGGTATATGTGAACTTAGTTTAAGCCAAGGTTGCGTCTAATAAGAGACAAGACCTCATTGTATCATAATTTAATTTGTAAACATAAATTGGTTGATTGTGGGAATGTATTCTTTAAATGTATTTTCATATTTATTTTCCTTGTGGTTATGCCCAAGTGGATATGACATGGTCTAGTGATGTGTAAATGTTTGTGTCTATCATTTGACACTTGTGATTGTACTTAATACCATGACATGTAAACTTGGGAATGGTTGACGACCTACCTAGGTAAGTACATTAGTGAATCCCCATATGCATACCTTTGTTTGGGAGATGGAGGTGTGGTCATCTCATTTGAATTTCGTAAGTACCCTTATAGTGGATTTTTGGAGGGGTTAAAAAGTGCCTAGGGGTGTGTTGGGGTCATTTTTAGGTAGCCCACTTGTTATACCAATAGATAAGGGAAATTTTAACCCTAGGATAGCCTCTGGTTGACCATGGGACCCTTCCAAAAGTTGGGTTCCCAAGTTGGACGAAAATAAACTCTTGTGAGGCTTGATCTTGGAAAGGCCACCCTTCTATTTTGATGCAAAGACATTACTCACCTTTTTGAGTTTCCCTTTTTGGATCCATTTTTAGAAATTTTTATGAGTTTAGGAAAGAGAGACCAATTACAGGTCTTTCCTTCTCCCCATGAGTTTCTAGTGGTTTTTTAGTGGGGACTCTTCATGTTGGAGAGTTTGAATACCCACTCTCTAACTTAGAGACTCAGCTAGAGTTGGAGGCATTGGAAAGAGGACTTAGGCTAAAAGGGAGCTCTTCTACATCTATCTTTCCATAATCTTGGATCTATGTTGGTGGACATTTTTCATCTCCATTTTTGTTACTCTATTTTGTGTTTCAAGAAAGATGAATGTTGTGTGCTTTGTGAGAGTATTGTAGTTATGTTCTTGTCAAAATTCTATGTTTGTTTTGTGGAATATGTGTTTTTCTTCTTTTCTTGTAAATGTTGTTAATGGGAGTCTCAAGGCTCACTTACCCTTGGGAGGGAAGAGAAGCCTTAGGGGTGGAGGAGTTTGATAGCCCTTGGTGTAGAGTCTCTCCTCAAAGAGGAGAGGGAAAAATCATGGAGTATGGGCTCCATGAAGCCATCCTTGATAGTTGTAATGCTTGGGAGTCATAAGGACATGTTGATGAGATATGAGTTTGATATTGAGATGAAATTTTATCTTCTTTGTAAGCCATGAGAGGGATTGGTTATAATATGTTTTGGGATTGGCCTTCTCCCTTGGGTATTTGGTCCAGTTCACCCCATTTTAGGGTCCTTGTGTGACCCATTGTGAAAGCCTTTGGGTTGGGAGTAAAATGTGAGTTTTATTGTCTCCTTGTTTTGTAAATTGTTACTGTGATTTTTACCCACCTTTTTTTGGTTCCCAAAGCTCAGGGGAGGCCTCATAAGAGGCCTAGGTTGGGTGGTGAGCTACCCGTGGTCTCCTAGTTTGTTATCTTTGTAGATTTCTATTGAAGTTATTTAAAGACAAGATGAAGGAAAGAAGGTGGAAATAACATTATTTCATGATTGTTGTAATAAGCCTCAAAGGCTAAAGATTCATTGCATTCCTTTAGTAGAAATTCTTATTTGCAAAAGAAATGATGTATTGAGTATGTTCAAGAGTGGTATCTTAGATAGTTCTATGGAAAAGTTTTTGGAGTATTCAGATTTGTATTATTTCTTCCTTGTATAATGATGGAAATCGCAACAGCAAAGAAAAGTGAGTAGAGAGAAATCTAGGTAAAGGAGATGTAGTATTCTATAAAAAAAAGAGAAAATGAATAAATAAATAAGTTCAGCAAGTTGAACACTAGCCTTTGTTGGAAAGTGACAATGCAAGCAATTGTTATTTTGTCATTGATGTCAAACCTTAATTGGTGAGACTATTGTTATCTATTTGAGTACCATATCTATTGATTGATGAAGAAGATTTAACAAGAAGACCAAGTGAAAGGTTGAGTGAAGGAAAATAAAAGGGTACTTGATCAGTTGGCACTCTGGCAAAGTAACTAGTCGTTTATCTTTCAAAGATAGTTTTTTCTAGCTGTTTTGTGCTGAGAAAGTCTAGCTTGTGCCAAGCAAGTTTGTTCAGTGCCAAGAACCAGTGAAATTGCTGAGTGGAAACAATGATTTCCGAGAAGATCACAGATGTTGGCCAACTTGCAGTATTTGGATTAATGATGAGATTTGAGATCTCTGGCCGACTTAGTTAATTTTATTGGGATATGTAAAGTTAATTAAAGTTTGATTCATGTTATTTAATGTATGGATAACCATAATTAATGCATGGATTCAAGATTTAATTAGAGACTACTTTGGAGAAGTAAATGTAATGTAATGATGGAATGATCCGTTGGATTTGACCTAACCTAAGATCTATGATCTTGATTAAGTGGAAAAGATTTATCTGACCTAGACAAAGAGGTATATGATAACCTCAAGGGGTTATTCATTGAAGAGTGGATGTACAGATTAATGTACATGTGTTTATGCAAGAGGATTGCATAGTTGATTATTGATTGGCATGATCTAGCAGAGAAGGCGAACACAGAAGCAGAAAGTTGCATGTGTGATTGCTTGATGGATTTCCAAGCAGATCAGAAGATCAAAATGACAATGCAGGCCACTCAGTAAGTTAGCATCAGAGCTATAATTGGATTTGAATGTGTAAAGTAAGTTGTATGTATCAGATCACAACTGCTGATTAATTTCTAACCATTGTATCAGTTAAAATCCCTTAACAAGGTTGACCTAATAGTCATTTGTATAAATCCTCTAAGCAAGGTGACATTTAGGTGGAATGTTCTAAGTCCTTTAACAAGGCCACTCCTGACAGGGTGATTAAATCCTTTAACCAGGTCACACCTAATAGTGTGTTATTGTAACCTTTAACAGGGTTGGCTCCTCATAGAGCTCACTTCAAAAGAGTGAAAATTGGTAGCATGTTACTGGTGGTTTTTCCCATATTGGGTTTCCACGTTAAATACTTGTGTCAACTTGTGTGAATTCTTATGGTTTATTTTACTGTTATTTTTCTATAAGCTAATTACATTAAACAGTAAACTACATGATTAAGTTGTTGACATATGCTATTGTTGCTGAGTAGATCTGAATTGTGTAAAATATAGAGAGTTTGATGAAACTACATCTGGCTAGTATTGGAGATGATGCTAAGGGACTTATTGAAAATGCCTATGTACTACCTGCTACTCCTCTCATAGCTACACAACTAAAAGAAAAGCAAGAGCAAAATCAAGCAATGTTGGAGATTGCATCCTCATTGAACTACTCAGAGTTTGATGATATAAAGAGCTACACAAATGCAAAGCAGATGTGGGATAAATTAGCAATTTTCTATGGTGGAGACACAAATGTGCTAAGAGCTAAATCAGAAATTCCAAGAGGTAAGTTTGATGAAATGAAAATGCAAGAAGGTGAAAATGTTAGTCAGTATTATGTTAGAGTAAAAGAAGTTGTAAATGCCATTAGAGGAGCTAATGGAACAATAGATGAGAACACTATTATGAGAAAGGTACTGAGAACTCTTTTTCTTGTATATGCTATTAGATTTTCTACAATTCAAGAACTGCGATGTACTCCTAACAATAATCTAAATCTAGAAAATCTAATAGGCAGACTTACTGCATTTGAAATGTCAAATTATGATAACTACAATCCACAAGGTATTGATTCTTCTTTTAGATCTTAGTTGGTTCTCAATAAATCTAAGAAAGGAAAGAAATATGTGAACAATGATAGTGACACTACTGATGATGATCTTGAAGAACTTGAAGCACTTATGACAAAAAGATTGTCCCGAGGAAAAGGAAAATATAGAGGTAAACTTCCTATCATTTATTTTTCATGCAATAAAATTGGTCATATAGCTGCTAGATGTCTTGATAAGAATGAAAAAGATGAAAGAAAGGAAAACACATACAAGGAATACAAAGATAGAAAGGATCACCGAGACTTCAGGAAATATAAGGATTACAAAGACAAAGGTAAGAAATCTTGTTATGTTGCTGAAGAAACTTCTGACAATCATACTGACAATTCTGATGACAATGATATAGAAGTTATTTATGTTGCAATGAAAGAAGATTCTGATGATGATGAGAAAAGTGCATTAGTTTCTTTTAAGAGTAAAGGTGATTGTTGGATCATTGACAGTGGTTGTTCCCATCATATGACTGGTGACAAGGATAAGTTTGAAACCCTAGACCAATGCAAAGGAGGATATGTAAAATTTGGTAATGATGCACCATGTCTCATTAAAGGTAAAGGATTGATTAACTTGACTGACAAAATCAGATGTGATAGTGTGTATTGGGTTGATGATCTTAATTAGAATTTTTTGAGTGTTGCACAACTAAACACTTCTGGTTATAGAGTTGAAATCCATCACAGAAAATCAAAGATCCATGACTCTACTGGAGAACTAGTTGGAAGTGGTGATCAGACTAAAGGTAACTTGTTTTATCTAGATTTATCTGAAGAAACATGTTTGTTTGCATAGTACAATGATGTTTGGTTATGTCATAAGAGATTATGTCATGTAAAATTTGATAACTTGGTAAGCATAAGTAAATTGAAAAGGGTTAGAGGGATACCTAAGTTAAAGAAACTTGAGAATGCAATGTGCAAACAATGTCAACTAGGAAAGATGACTATGTCTAGTTTCAAGAGTAAAATATATACTTCAGAGAAAATTCTGGAATTAGTCCATACTGATCTCTGTGGTCCCATTGGAGAAAGAAGATACTATGGTGCTAGATACTTTATTCTATTTGTTGATGATTATTCAAGGATGATGACTGTAATGTTTCTCAAGGAAAAATCTGATGCATTCTAGTTATTTAAATGGTACTTAGCTAAAGTTGAAAAGGAAACAGGCAAAAATTTGAAATGCTTAAGATCTGACAGAGGTGGAGAGTTTATTTCTAATGAGTTCAACAGGTTCTGCAATGACCGAGGCATAAAGAGACAGATGTTCGCACCCAGGACACCTCCACAAAATGGTATTGCTGAATGCAGGAATAGATCTATCATGGACTGTGTAAGAACACTAATGATAGAGAAGAATGTTACACATAAATATTGGAAAGAAGCTATAAGTACTATAGTCTATACCCTGAATAGAATACAAGTCAAGAAAGGTACAAATGTTACGCCTTATGAACTTTGGTATGGTTATGCACCTAGTGTAAAGTATTTTAAAGTATTTGGAAGCAAATGTTTTATACTGAAAGACAACAAAAATGGAAAAATTGATGCTAAAGGTGAAGAAGGTATATTCCTTGGTTATTCAATGAAAAACAAAGCATACAAATGTTTGAATTCTAATACTAACAAAAGTGTGGAAAATGAAAATGTTAGAATTGATGAGTTTGCAGAAAGGAATGAAGGTGAAAGTACACAAGAGCTTGAAAGCTACAGATCATTCGTATATCTAGATGAGGCAGATTCTAATACATTACCTGAATCTACTGTTGAGAAATAACCTGCACCTGCCGAGTCACAGAGTGGAGTTGCTAAGCAATAGGAAGTGAATGTCGAGCTATCTTGATGGAGATACCAAGTCTCAGAATCAACCAAAACTGAACATAAACAATGAACTTGAAGCAAGGCCTGAGCCTAATCTAGAAAAATATGCGAGGAGACACCACAATTTTGATCAAATCATTGGATCGAAGGATTTTGCAATTATGAAATGAAGTAAGTTGAGAGATGGCACATGCCTGTTATGTGAATTTGAGCCCAAGATAGTGAAACATGCTTTAGAAAATGAAGATTGGATACAGGCAATGAATGAGGAAATTGAACAAACTGAGAAAAAAAAGTCTTGGACACTTGTACCTAGGCTGAAGGATAAAAATGTAATTGGTACAAAGTGGGTATTCGGGAATAAACTGAATGAATATGGAGATGTGACAATAAACAAAGCTAGACTGGTATGCAAGGGTTATGCACAAGAGGAAGGAGTTGACTATGGTGAAATATTCTCCCCAGTTGCAAGATTGGAAGGAGTCAGAACCTTACTTGCATATGCAGCCTATAAAGTATTCAAATTTTATTAGATGGATGTGAAGTATGCATTTCTCAATGGTATCTTGGAAGAAGAAGTATATATTAAGCAATATGATGGTTTTGTTGACCCAAACAAAAGGAATATGATTTGCAGATTGCACAAAGCACTATATGGACTGAAGCAAGTGCAAAGAGCATGGTATGAGAGATTGCAAAATTATTTGATCAAGATTGGATTTGCAAGAACCAATGACAACAACAACCTGTACTTGAAGATAGAGAAAAGCAAAGGCACATTATTAGCTGAAATTTTTGTAGATGACATCATATTTAGTGGACAAGATATGTTATGCCAGACATTTGCAATAGAGATGCAAACTGAATTTGAGATGTCTATGTTTGGTGAGATAAAATTCTTTGTTGGATTACAAATTTATCAAATGAAGAATGGTATCTATATCACTCAATCTAAATATATCAGGGAGATACTAAAAACTTTTCGAATGGAAGAGTCCAAACCAGTGAGTACACCCATGGCTATTGGACAGAAGCTGAAAAAAGATGATGACACAAAAGAAGTGAACCAAACACTCTACAGATCAATGATTGGAAAAATACAGTATGTTGTACATAGTAGACCTGACATTGCCCTAGCTGTTGGAATTGTTGCAAGGTTTTCAGCTAACCACAAGGAAACTCACATGATGGAAGTAAAAAGGATTCTACGATATTTGAAAGGAACTGATGACCATGGTCTATACTACAAGAAGAATGACAAGTTTGAACTCAGAGTTTACACTGACTCTGATTGGGCTAGAAATGTTGATGACAAGAAAAGCACTACTAGTGGAGCATTTATTTTAGGAAAAAGATTTATCTCATGGACAAGAAAGAAACATAACTGCACCTCACAATCTATAACTGAAGCCGAGTATGTGGCAACATCAGTCAACTTTTCTAACATTGTGTGGTTGAAGATAACAGTGAAAGGTATGAAGGAAGAAATCACTGAACCAGTTGTCATATATTGTGATAACATGAGTACCATTAATATTTCTAAAAATCCTGTTATGCACTCAAAGACAAAGCACATAGCTATCAAGTATCATTACTTGAGAGAGCTAGTTCAGAATAAAGAAGTGAGAGTGGATTATGTGAACACTAAAGAACAATTAGCGGACATATTCACAAAGGAAATACCCAAGGATGCTCATGAGTATCTGAGAGGTAAATTGGGGGTGATTCCCCTAACTAAGGCTAATTAAGATCTATATGGTACTATTGCATTAAATATTACATTCAAAATACTTGACACATTGATGCACAGTAAGTCACACTTTAGGATGCTGAATAAAGTTGTGAAGTTGGACAAGGACAGAAAAGAAGATCAATCATAATGTAACGCCCTGCCAGGGAACCCAAGAGGACTGAACATCTAATCTCTAATTTTTTTTTATTTTTATAAAACTATTACAATGCACATATTAAAAAGAATCGATACACATATGCTCACAAAACATGAATGCAACATAACTAAGATTTCCTAGTCCTCATAGGTTCCCTAACACTTCTACTCAAACAATATTAATTAATCTAATTACATTTAAGAGTTTCATAATGAGTTAAAAGTATAACATATTTATAAACCTTCAGAATAAATGACTACTGTGTGATGAACATGTTTCAATGAGTAGTCACCAACATTTAATTTACCAACACAATCCATTCTTCATAACTAACTAATGGAATTCATAACATCTATAAAGCATCTTATAAATTTAGTTTCATATAGACATTAGGGTAAAGAATATAATGCATTATCACATACCCTACTACCTAGATGTACATTGTACTAGATATATTTTAAGACACCAACCAAAATGTTCCTAACTCATTCTTAATATCAATCATAAGTTAAAAATATGTGAATCAATTTATT
>MU227968.1:5679289-5697749 GCA_018584345.1 Thuja plicata | reverse complement strand
CACAAAACATTGTTCACTCACCATTAATGTATGATCATCCTTGATCCATGAGATCTGATAGGGCTTTGGATGTTTCATCCTCTCCAACTGCAAATTTGCAACCATTTCCTCAGATGCCAAATTCTCCAAGCTTCCACTGTCAACAATGACCTTCCAAACTTTGTCTGCAACACTACATTTGGTTTTGAACAAAATTTTCCTGATCGGATCTTGCTTATCCTTCTCACTCCATAGTATCCTTCAGATCATGAAATTTCCTTCCTTTTTAGTTTCATTTGGTGACTCCTCTTGTACCAATGCATTTATGCTACTACTACCTTTCTCGCTTGCATGTGTACATTCAAAATATTTATGTCCTTCTTCACCACAATTGTAACAAGTAACTTGGAATCCATTTCTGCTATATCCACCTTTGGAGTAATTTTCTCTTCCTCGGTATGAATTTCCACCTTTCCATTCAATCTTTCCTTTATCTTGAGATTTGTCCAAAATTGACTTGTCTAGTTTAGATCTATTGTTTTCACCATGGGATCTACCTCTTCCTCTAGATAATCTACCACCTCTGCTTCTTTGTCTTTGTTCATACCTTCTGTTCAACTTTTCCTCAGCTTTTAGGGAAAATTGACATGCCTCCTCAATACTTTCCATCTTGACCAAACTGATCTCATCTTGTATAGAACTTCTCAAGCCATCCAGGTATCTTGCTGTTCTTTCCATTTCATCTTCAACATGTCCAGATCTGATGTCCAATCTATAGAATTTCTCAGTATAGTCTTTCATAGATTTATCCTTCTGCTTCAAGCTTTGCACTCTCCTAATTAGGTTAATCTAATAATCACAAGGTAGAAACTTGCCTTTCAATATTTTTACCATCTTATCCCATACCTTGATTTTATCTTTATCTTCTTTCGATCCAATTGGAGATGTTCCCACCATAGGGATGCATGACCTTTCAACTTTGTGCTTGCAATCTTCACCTTCTTATTCTCTGCCACATTTTCATATTTAAAATAATTTTCCATCTTTGTTATCCAGTCAATCAATTCATTAGAATCCAATTTTACACTATAGTCAGGAGGATTGAACTGAGGTATGGATTTCAAACTTGTCAAGGCTCTCAAGAATCGCTCTTCTTCCTAATTCATCATAGGTACAGGTGCAAATTCACCTTAAACCTCTTCATTTTCATCATCACTAACATCATCAAGATGTCTTCCTATATGCTAGGTTATCTCAACAGCTTCCAATCTAGAAACCATCTGTCTAAGCATATCATCTAGACCTAGATCTGCATTTCCTCTCCCACAAACCATCTTGAATCCCTCTATAATTGTAGGTCAGATCACAATCTACTATCCCACAACAATACCAACTAGGGTTAAGGTTTCAAGAAGGAACTTAGACCTCACCACACTCTAATACCACCTGACGCAAGGAGGATTAGTAGGAGGGGCCAAGGGCACTCCCAGATACCAAACCAGCTTGCAAACATAATGTGGAAGCCAAACAATAGAGTGAGAGAAGAAAAAATAGAGATCCATTAAATTAACTTGATCAAAATCATTACATTCTGGGCTCTAAGGCCTTCTCATTTTTGGCTAGATATTCGAAGAACTACAATATGATTCTCATACATGTGAGGTCACAGACCTGCCTTCAAAACTTCTATTTTCTAGCTGATACCCCCAAAACTACCCTCCTCTACTAAGAACAAAGAACCAAATATATACAAGAGTTCAACAAGGAAGTTGGTGCTCAAATCCATAAGTGAGACCTAGATTTAGGTCCACACAGATCCCAATGAGAGATGCCAAATCAACTTAGCAATTGAAATTAGATGAAGAAGTCAGCCAAAGATCCAAATCCCAAAATAGGCATCTCGGGAAGATGCACACCAAAAAATCAGCAACCGTCAGCAAGGCATACCCGAGCATCAGAAAACCCGTTGGTGAAAGTATGACTCAACAACAGAAAACCAACATGCCCAAGAGACAGAACCCGAGCGACAGAGAACAAACATAAATAATTAAAGAAAACCACATTTTTGGTTGTGCAGGATTGCCAATGACCCAAGATGCTCCTGCATCAGTATTAGCTAGAATAATTGCTCCTATATTGTGATACTTTATATCTAATACTCAAACTATATTTATTCAAGTAAGATAAATACTATAAAATTTGGTTACCAGCTAGGAAGCTATGCACTGGGCCCAAACTGATCGACAGGAGGTGGCTATTATTTTACTTGATTTTGAAAAGCATACGACAGGGTGGAATGAAAATTTGTGCTGGGGAGCTTAAAAGCCTTTGGTGTTCTTAAGTTTTTTTTGTAATTGGATAAGCATATTATTCAAGGATTATTCTATAGTGATTGATGTTAGTGAGTCTCTCTCAGAATCTATAGTGCTTTAGAGATCTATTAGGAAAGGGTGCCCAATTGCCCCTTCTTTGTTTATTATTACCGTAGATTCTCTTTCCTATATTCTCAGAGAATAGAGCTTGGGTCCTCTTATTAAAGGTATCTCTCTCCCCAATAAGGAAGAATTAATTAATTCCCAGTTTGTAGATGATACACCACTTTTTCTATAAATATTAGAAGATAATTTTGACATTGTAGTTGAAAGGATTGAATTTTTTCTGTAAAGCTTCGGGTTCTAAAGTATCTCCACACAAACCTACTATTTTGGGATGGTCAGAGGAGCCTCATGAATAGTTAAGTCTTAAAGGATGGCATTGGGTTGGACCTAACAATATTGTGAGATATTTGGGTATTCCTTTCTCTGTTGAGCCCAACATTGCAAGCATGTGGAATTGGATCTATGATATAATTAACAAAAAGCACATGAAATGGCAAACCCAGACTCTTTCTATTGCTTGTAGGGTTCAAATTGTACAAAAAGTTCTCTCTACTCACCATATGTACTATGCTTTAGCATGGTTATTTTCTAATACTCAAGTCAACAAGCTTGAAAATATTCATAGAGATTTTCTATGGTCCGATGGGCGTAGAAATAGGAAGAGGCATTGTGTGAAATGACAGTGGTGTTGTCACAAGAAAAAATATGGAGTCTTGGGTTTGAAAGACATCAAAATGTATGGAATTTCTTTGGTAGATAAATGGATATACAAGGAACTATGGGGTAATGAACCTTGGAAAGTTCTTATTAGGAATAACATTGAGAAATCTATTATTAGGAAAGGAAAATAATGGAAGGATGTTCCAATATGTGACATTATGATGGAGGATTTGTTATATTGTGGTGCCTGATTAGGAAAGTATTATCTAGGAAAGTGTTTTACACTTTCTGCAATGCGTGGGGTTCAGGCTAACATATTGTAACCCTAAAGTGGCATAAAGATTATATAAAGCAGCATAGGGTTAGGGTTTTACATTATGTAATGTTTTTTCTTCTTACGATGATATTGAGCTGTAAGGGATTGCTTATTGCGATCAAATTGTAATCATTGGATAACAGAAAGATTGGACTTGCTATTTCATGGACGTAGCCCAGGGATTAGGTGAACCACAATAAATATTTGTGTATTGTGTTCTCTTCTATTTGGTCTTATATTTTCTGATATTGGTTATATATAGATTTTTGCAAGTAATTGTTAGATTTATGTCTAGTTAATCCTAATACGATTGCAAATTGAAGTTGTTTAGATAAAAAAATCTTCCACTCTTTTTGGAAAGCATGGATTTAGGTGTGAGAGTTCATTCTAGACAGGGGTGCTATAGTTGGTCCTCCTTTTAATACTGTTAGTGACCATTCTATTTTGTGGGGAATGTTTATAATGAAAAACCCTAGCTCTAACACAAAGCTATTCTACAAAAATTTGGAATCTTAAAGGGATATCATTGATCCAGGATCTCTTGATGGATGGGCACCTAGAGTTGTGGGATGTCATTAGTTCTCAATATAACATTCCTATCTCATAGAAGAAAACTTATACCCTCATCAATAAGGCTTTGAAAGGTAATGTGATGGGAGAGATTTTGGATTCTGACTCTTTCCTTAGGAATATTAAATGGAATGATGACACTAAAGTGGCTGCAACATCCACTAAAAAATTGCATCACATTACTAAAAAGGAATCCTCTATTATCACACACATGTCACAGTGTTGGGGTTCTGTTAGTCATTTTTCTGATTGGCAATTTTTTTGAATTTTTTTGGAAGGGAAAATTTGAACCCAAAAAAGTTTGTTTTAGATGGTTACTTTTGTTTAAAAAACTAGCTATGGGCCAAGTCTTATCTTATGTGGGGTTAGCTCCTGTTATTTTCAATCTTTGTAATAAAATTGAATTCTTTGAACATATTTTTTTTTTGAATGTTTATATGTACTCAAGATTTGGGCCATTTTTCTTGGGTCTCCTTGTCTTTGGAATTGTAAACCTGGTGTGTCTTGGAGTGAAATTCTTGCTGGTTATGTGGAGGTCTTTAATTCTAAATTGAATAGTTTTTGGTTCACTATAACAAATGAGATTCTTTGGATTATTTGGAAGGACAGGAACAAAGAGATTTTTTAGAAAGAGAAAATGAAACCTACAGAGTTTAATATTAAACTCATGCATTTTCATATTATGTCTCAAGTCTCTATGGTTCTGAACATCCCAAAGAGAAAATTTATGATGCTGGTTCATGAAGGAAGTTTGTTGATTCATAAATATGAGGTGAATTATTTCCAATATGTCAGTGATTATCAAATTTTTCTAGCTCTGACTGAACTTGAAGATCTTAATAGTCTTCTGAATAGTTTCCATATGGGGTCTAAAGAACAGGTGGCTGAAAATAATCTCCAAGTTGTATAGGGGGATCCTTCTGGAGGGAAAGAATGTACACCAGAGACACAAGATACTGCAAAGGAAAATAATTCCTGGATTCAAAGAGACAATGACCAATATGATACTGGTTGGGAGTAATTTATAGTGTTTTTTATTAAATATTTTGGATGTAACTATGTTCTAAATACAAAGTCTAGATAATATATTGTGAACTGGTTGCACTCCCCCAATTTTGTAATTGTATATGTTATGGGGGTTGTGCATAGTTATAGTTGATGGATAGTGAACTCTATTATTACTTGTATCTTTTTCTAAACTATCTTAATAGAAAAAAAATCAATTAAATGACTTAAGTCCTATGTCTTTTAAATTCATTGGGTGGGGCCATCACTTTAATATTTCTTAAGTCCTAGCGGGGTTTAATTTTTCCCTAAGTCTAATGTCCCCGCAAGCCTTTTTACCTTTTCCAAGTGTTGTGCTAGCCACTATTGATCCAACGACTGGCATGTTTCCTTAATCAAAATATGTAGACACTTTATGCTTCAAGGCATCGAACCTAGGTGACACCTATCTATTCTGAGATCACGAGGTCAACGTTCTTCAAGTTTAGTGATGGGATCGTGAACTGTTAGATCAAATTTTGATCAATGACGGGTGTAATACCTTTAATGAAAGATGCATTCCCTTTATTCATCAAGGCATCACATCGTGATGCCAGGTGTCTATCCTTCAACATCTAGCGGTGATGATATTGACTGTTTGATCTATTTTGAACTTGCAGTTGGAATAAAGCCTTGTACTAAATTAGCGTGATTTATATCTATTAGGGTATCACAACTGAGTGCCATGTGGAAAGTACCTGAGCTTAAGGTAGTTTAAAGAATGGTTAGATCCTGTTAATCCTATGGTGGTCATGTTTCCTTGATCATAAGCTACACCAATGTTAGTAATCATGGGTTCACGCCCAAGGGACACATGTCCCAATTTGATCATGGATTAGAGTCAAAGTAACATAGGACAGACAGATCTAATCTCATCTCATGGTTGGCATTTATCCTTGATTAGAACATACACAGTGGTTATCCATTAAGGCTTCATTCTTGAAGGACACGTGGAAGGATTCCAGAGGTAATGTAAAGTTAGAAGACTGTAAGATCTGTTTCATTAGATGGTAAGCGCATTACCAGGAATGGAAAGTGAACAAATATCAACCATTGAGGCTTTGTGAATTTTTCACGTGTGACATCCTATCAGCATGGGTCTAGGTTTCCAAAGGCTAAGAAAGTTAATGGAGATGTATCTTGATCATGTGGTGGGTGTTAAGCCTAAAACAAAAGGTGATCGAAGGATATCCATAGAGGCATCACGACTTAGTGACATGTGTCCAGATCTGATCATTGGCTCACGAGTATCTTAAAAGGAGATCTATGGCTATATTTTAAAGATGGTATAAAGTTAAAATATGGGCCACCAATGATGTATTTCATGCCACCTATAGCCATTGGAGTGGATATGCAAATATTTAAATTTTTCCATCAAGGTTTTCATGGTGGTGGACTGTGTCATTTGTTGCAGAACAATAAATTGATGAATCTGATCTTTTGGGTCATGTCCACACAGCTATAGGATGTTGTGTGAGGGAAATTAGGGTAGTTTAGATTGAATTTATATGAATAATTTTTCATTAGGGATTTTGAACAATTTATTAATCATTTTAAACCCTATCTCTGTTCTTTTTCCATTAATGAAGGGTCCTTTTTGGAGTTGTATAAACAAAGATTAGATTATGTTCTTAGGGAGTTAAGCTTTTGAAGAATGTTTAGATATTATTTGCAGTTCTCAAGGGCCAATTTTTACTGGAATAGTTAATGAAAATAAAACATTCCATTCATTATTCCTTCTGCAGGGCTTTGTTCTTCAACTTCCCAAGATGGATGGCGGCTAGATCAGATTCTTCAACAGGATGAACTAAAGGAAGGTATTAACTTGTTGATGACAGAGCTACTTGGTTGAAATGATTTAATTTCCTCTGTCATGTATTAATCTAAATTATTTAGCCCTAACCCTAAAGGATCTGAAGCTTGTTGCAATCCTTGTTTCTATAAAAGGATTTATGGGATCACTTTGGAGGGATGGGAATTTTATGCAACAAAAGGCTTGTAAATATTTGCATATTTTGATTAAGACTATCAGTGGTCTTCTTGGCTCTAATTTAATATGTAATTGATGTTTTGATATAAATATATTTGTGTATTTCCTATCATTTGTGTGATCTAATTGAATAGTTGTCTTTGTTCCAGCTTGTATACTCATTTGGATTGGTTGTTAAGGAAATTTCAATCCATCACTTTGTAAGGAAAAGTGTCTAAGTAGTTTAGGGTTTCTTTCAAGGAGAGAATTAAAATCCTTATGGTAGTTTTAGTGAGTAGAGGGTTGTAATAGATTTGATGGTTATTTCTACTTTTAAGAAGTGTGAACAGATTGTGTAAGGAATAGTATGATACAATAATCATTTGCACATTTTACATTTGATGTATCTTTGTTATTAAATATCTTTGTATATTAAGTGACTCCATACCTATTGGATAGGGCACTGGTCTGATATGTTAGATTATGTGGTTCCTCTCAAATCTTTATACAAACTGTTATCATTTACATTTTATGTTACATCTACCATGTCTGTCTGTTTGAGAAATTACTAAATATTGAAGGCAGAAGTTAGGTACACCCGCCTGAGCTTGTGGAGCTCAAAGTGAAGGATGATTTAATCCTTGTTAATTTGAATTATTTCTTGGAATAATCAGGATTTGGGTTGCATAGATTTGTATGTGTGATTTTGGGTAAGTACATGTATCTGCAAACACACACACTTCAATGAGTCTTTATATGGTTAGTGGGTTACAAAACATGATATCTAAATGCAGTAAATGACTACACTAACTAACACTAACTCATTTCCTTCTAGTAGGAAGGAGTATAAAATTTTCTCTCAGGTCATCACAAAGTCCAGTCACTACACACTATTCTAAATGAAGGATTTAAAATCTATAGCTAAATGATCTAAATGATATGCAGATGCATTTTGTGGTTAATCCAAGCTAATTAAGAATTCATTTTAGAAGCACCAAATGAAATGTGTAAGATTCATTTTAAACCCAAAATCAAATGTGCTCTAAATTATGATTTTGCATGCTTTAACAAAAGTAAACTAACAATTACTAAAGCTAAATGATTTGAAAGCTAAGGATGTAAGAAAGCTAGAATAAAAATTGCATAATAAGGATAAAAAAATTTAGGATCCTTTGTGAAGGAAATGAGCTTCTATTTTATAGAAAATCTTTGTTGAATCAACAGTCAAGATTAGAGGAAATGAGTGGCTCAGATTTGATTTGAGGAAGCACAATCCATGTGCAAGAAATTTGATTGGTTGAAAGATTCAGTCTTTTTGGAAACTTTCAAAATCATTTTCAGTTAACAACTTTGTTTCCAAAATGATAAAATAGATAATATTAAGTTAATTGAATAAAACAAATTTGTTTCCAATTTGATAAAACATAAGAATAAGTTAACTGAATAAAATAGATTTGTTTCCAATTTGATAATCACTTAACTGAAATTGATGACATCATATGCATTTTTAATAATTTAAATGATTTTGAATGCATATTTGTTTTTATTAATTAATTTAATTCCCTTTTGATCTAAAATTTGTAATTTTATTTAATTAATATATCATAAATATCAATTAAATAATTAACATAAGGTTTATTTGCCAATATATTGTGATTTTAGGAATTAATTAATTAATTAAGTGCGATGATCGATTAGGACCTAGGATTCAGGTAAGATTAGCTTGAAATTGATGAATTGCATGTTTGGTTTAGGACTTAGAATTTATCAAGATTATGGTTTCTTGATTAATTATTGTGATTGGGGTTCTAGGGTTTAGATGACCATTTTTTTGTGATTACATTTTTCCCTCTTTGAGTTGATGTGCGATCAACGCATTGATTCAAAGACCTGTTAGCAAGAAGACCCATAATAGTTTGATTTGAAGTGATCAAACCATTCTTTTGAAGAAGACCAACTTCGAGCTTGATTGGATGAAGATCAATCAAAAGATATAAAACATTTTTCTCAGTTTGATTTGAAGCAATGAAACTTATTTCCATTAAGAGATTTTATTAGCAAGAAAATTGACTTGATTTGAAGCCATGGAGCCAATTTGATCAATGTATCTGGTTTTAATAATGAATAGCTCGTATAAGACTGATCTTGTCTGGTTTTGAGTGTATTCATCATTGTATAAGACCATTGATTAGGTTTCCTTTGATTTTATGATGATCACAACTTGATTTGATGCGATGAAGCTGAGATGTCCCAAGCGATGGGGTTTTGATTGAGGATGTGATCATTAGAATGTTGATGTCTTGATCCTTCCCCATGGGGAGTGAAATTGAAATATGGCTAGGTGCCCCAGTGATGAGAAGCAATTTGATTGATAACATGATGCAAGAAGAAGCTGATATGATTAGAAATAGGTCCCAAGCGGTTAGGACAAAATATGTACTTGATTGGAATTTATGTTTGACTAGATTTGACCAAAAGTATGATAGGAGGATTGATTAGAATAAATTATGAGAGATTTACATTGGGTTGGAGTCCAAAGAGATTGATTGTGCAAGTGGTTAGCTGTAGTTGAATGAAAAAGTCAAACGTCAGATTTCAATTTTGATCCTGAAAATAGAATTAGGATAGTCGAATTAGCGATGGGTGTCATGTTCACGCTCAATTGACCACTTGACAAAAGGAATATTGATCGATAAGAACCTAAGATCCTTCACATTGGAGAGAGATATAGATATTATTCATATTTCAACACCATGCAGATGCAGTTGTAGATGCAAGACTAACATGAATGCAACCTAAGGTGTAGTCACTGAACCTTTAGCGTTCAAAATTTTCATCTTCGAGTGATTTTGGAACATCAGAGTCGATACAATCCTTACTGGTGCCACTGCGACCATAAGAATATGGATATGAATTTCATTGGATAAGATATGAGAAACTAATGTAAGCATCAAGGGACAAAATCCGATATGACCTGAATGTTGTTTCTAGTTGATGTTGCAAGAGTACACCAGTATCAAGGCAGTCAAAGCCAAGATAACCATGAGTGTGATCTTGCATAAACAAGAAGAGAAATAATAGTCAAGGAGATAGTTTCGACCTCACCTTGGCATCAAAGTAAACAAGATCAAGGGATGTGAGGATTTTCTGCCTTAATGCAGGAGCTCTTATCACATACACCCTATTTATTTGACGTTGCTAGATCATCAGGACCATACCAAGAAATAGTAGACAAAGAAAAGACTTACAAAAATCAATGAAAATAGAAAAATACAAATAGAAGTTCAACATACTTCATTGAGTTTCAAAGTTTTTGAATGTGTACATGTATGAGATCTTGAGAAACACAATTGTTCTTGTGAGTGTGATGTGTTTGATTGCTATCAATATGTTGTTTATGTTTGCAGTATCCAATGCATGTTAAGAAACACAAATGTGTCCAAAGATAGTGTTACGAATTTTTTTGATTAGGGTGTTGAGAAATACATGTTGCGTCAGTAGTGATTTGTCCTTCAAAAATGACAAGATTATTGAATCTGATGTAATCCAAAGATGTGATCGAATTGGAGACCCATGCCCCTAGTAGAAAATTACGATGACTGACTTGACTCATATTGCGAGGACAAAGCTAATTCGATTGCCCCTAGATTATTACTCTGGATTGGTTTCAAGCCAAGAGGGTTATTAGAAGAAATGAAGTGTTCATTCTGAAGCAAGATCACATTGGTTTGCCCCCAATGTCTAGAAAGGTGTAGGATATTGTAAATGGATTAGAAAGCTAATGAATGAGGTAAATAGACAATTATGGATGAAGAGGGTGAATGCGAACCTCAAGGATAGTCTCCTCAAGATTACCCAAGCTAGGGAAAAAAGAATATAGCAATGTAGGCTCATGGAGCGGTGCTAGATAGCATATAGGATAATGACCTGATGTCATGAAAAGCATGTAGTCCAAAGGAATGGACATGTTAATATTTCTTAGAACCTATTTTTTGATTTTGATCAAGACCAAGGGGTAAATTTTGGATATAGCTATGATAACATAATTAGGATAAAGGGCGATGGGGGCTATGAGTGGATGGTTTGGGTTATGGTAGGAATGATTAGAGATAGGAAGGATGGGCTTGGGATAAGCAAGATCACGATAAGGTATCATGGATGAGAGCAATTGAATAAGCTGGTGGAAAGGATAATGAATGTCAGGATACATGATTCTCATGGATAGGTTCAATCTTGTCAAGACCACCACAAGGAACATGGATGCTCACAGGCTAACTGGATGTAAGATATGATGGATAAGATGACATGGAAGGAGCTTGCCCCCATGTGAAGAGTGAAAGTAGGAGGAATTATGCATGACTCCTATTTTCCAAGTTTTCATCATGGTACTTATCCAAGGAGCCACAATAAGTGGTTTTCACCATAGGATGAATTTATTTGTCTTTACTTTTGCTACCAAGGTGCCTGTTTACCAGATTTTCACCAAGGCACTTTCTTTTTTATTTTTTTATTTTTTTGTACTTATAATTTTTTGGAGGAACTTAAGCTTCTTGCTCTTTAGACAGTGCTCCTTTGAAAGATATGCTATGATGGGCCAAGGCCGCTAAAAGTATGCTCAAAGATGTTGATAGGGTCATGGTAGAGAAGAATGATATGGATGATAAGGGAGATGGTAGCCAAGAATTTATGTGAGGGATTGGATAAGAGGGATGGAAGGATATAGGATGGATGGGTAGTAGGTAGGTGCAGGATATTGGATAGAATATTGAATGGTTTGTGTAGAGGTAGATGGAAATGGTGATAAGATAAACATTGACACACCCCTTGAAGGGTAGTGGATACATGGAGGAAAAATGGATGGAATAGCTTGAGGCTTTGATGTATGAGCTGATATGGATCTTGGTATACGATGACCCAAGGTGGATGTAGAAGGGGGTGAAGTATTCAACGTAAGGAATTTTGGGACATGAGGACCCAAAATAGAGTTAGAAGATGGGAGATGTTTAGATGGAGATGAAGTGGAAGGCTTTGGAAGCTTGGATGCCAACTCTGACTTTTCCTTTTTGTTCAAGTCTTTTAAGAGAGACATGGGAATCCACATAACTTTTGATTTTATTTTTGTATCCAAGTCCTTTAGAAGAGACTTGGGAATCCATATAGCTTTTGGTTTTCCTTTTATTTTGCATGATTTAGAACACAAATCTTCCATAATGGATTTAGGAACCCATATTTTCTTTGTTTTTCTTCTTTATTCAGTGGACTTTTATGGTCTCTTGAATATTTCCTTTTTCTTTGTAATCACATGTCGATTAGACTACATATAGTGATCTTCATATGCAAGTGGATTCTTGTATTTATGATTTTTTCATTACACATCCAAATTGATTCCAAAAGACTTGGGGAGTGTGGATGTATAGGGATGATATGACTGGTTCATATGGATGGGTTGATAGGGAGAGTTCAAGGATGCATGTATTTGTTGATCCTGATAGGGGATAGGGTAAGTGGATGACAAGCTATTAGTGAGAGATATGTTGGATGGAGGGATATAAAGACCCAATATATATGGAAGGTGTGACAGTTTCAGCTTTGGGATATAGGGACCAAGAATGGACTTGGAAGATAGTGAAGGCACAAAGTTGCATTTGAATGGAGGGAGATAAGGTGTGGAAGGGATATGAACATATTTAGAGTTAGGTGCATTGCTGAGACTCTCATCTTTAAGATTTATCTTTATATCAATAGGAGCGTGAGTAGTTTTGATAGGAGCAATTAAAACTTGAGAGGATTTATTGTTATGTGAGGGATTTTGAGGAATGCTGGTTTCTCAATATGGAAGAATATGACAAGGGGATGATGGGATGCTCTAATCTTGACAAGGATCATTAGAAAGTTTAGAAAGGGTACTTTTCTCTTGATTGTCAATAGGATCATTAGAGATGGTAGAAATGATATCTTGATCTTGCTTGGGAGATGGAGGGCTATCTTCTTGAAAGAAATGGAAGGGGTTGATAGGATCATCATGAGACTCTTGAGATATGTGACTTTGGTCAAACATTGGATAATGATGGTTGGTGTCTTGATCTTGATCATTACTGATATTTGTTTCTTCACATTGTGTATTGTCCTCTTGACATGGAGCCACTTCTAAGGATGAGGTAGGAGTTTTGATCTACATGAGGGATCCTTGAAAGGACAATGCAGTGTCATTTGGAGTAGGCATGATAAGTGTTGAAGCACATGGAAGCTTTGGGTCTATGATCTTTGAAGCCTAAGAAAGACTTGTATTCGTAAGTTGATTACCTTGGATCTCTTTTAAAGGTAGTCCTTGAAGGTAGACATAGTCATCATTAGGATCATTCTTTGATAGAGATGGTGTGGTTGGTTGTGAAGCTTTAGGGGATGGAGGAATGGTGGAAGAAGTAGATGTAATATGTGAACCATTTCTAGACATGGATTCTTGTTATTGATCATGCGTGAGATTAGATGAATCATTAGGATTGTCTGGTTTAATTATGCCATCATCAAGAAGATATTGGATTTTGTGTTTCAACTCCATGTAAGATGAAGTTTATGCTCATTGTGTCGATGATATGCATAATAGGTACTCAAGAATTTCAATCCACATGATGTGACATGAGGCAATGTGATGAGGTCATGATCAAGAAGTTCTTCCAATGCTGATTCATAAGATTGTCCCAAAGGAGTGAAGTCCCTCTTGCGCTTAACCCAAGGTTTTTCTTTCATGAGGTCACTAATCCCTTTGGTGGGAGACTTCATCATTTTTTCAGTAGCTTTTAGGGCTTTGGAGCCACTCTCTTGATCAAAGCTAGGATTTTCATACAAATATTTATCCATGTTGGAAGGAAGTGGAGAGATGTGAGAATCATGATCAAATAGAAAAGGATTGATTGAGCTTATTGAGGATTTGTTGGATGGTGTATCCTTTTCCCCTTTAATTCTTGGATTTTAGATTTCAAAGTTTGAAGCTATTTTGATAAAGCTTCCATAAGAATCTCTTCTTTCTCATTGTTAGGAACATAAGGTTTAGCCCATTTTATTTTAGATATTATAAGATTGTGTTGATGCGCTTGCTTAGAAAATTGAAGAGAAGATATGATGAATCAATTGATTGCCTGACAGGTGCTGAAGTGATATCTAAAGTGTTGACTAAGTCCAAGACCAAAAGACAAAGGAGATAATGTCCAACTGAGAGAGAGATAGCAACGACTCTGATCTTGAGTCAAGGTTAACAAACCTGCTCTCGCAACTCAGGATAAGGACAACACATACAAAGATAATAAGAGTAACAAGTAACTTGGAATAGCACAACAAAGTTAAATTTCAAAATAGAAAGTGAGTCAGACTATCAATAGATTACAGTCAATGACAAACTAGTAGTGATGTTGGTGAGAACACATATTTTGAGAAAATTTAGACATAACCTTCATGATAGAATACCAACTTGAACAAACATTCAACTAATTTTTTAGAGTTTTGACACTAGATGAAAAAACTTGGACAAGGGTTTGACAGTTTAACACCTAAGAGTGTAGATATTGATTTTGTTTGGTCATTTTGATATTTGCTTTGATTATTTTGGTGTTTGTTTTGATGTTTCACTCATGCAAGACACATCAAGGAGAATGGTTGTTGTAAAAAGAATAAACACACCACAACCTAGGTAAGCCAGTGCAATATCTTCTAAATTCCCACTTGAATCAAAGTTCAACCACGCCTAGTCATAAAAGACAACTTAGAAGCTTGGAGGCATGGTCTCCTCCTTACAGTGCACTCACTTCTCATGCACACCAAGATTTGAATCCCAAGGGTAAACACTTCCCAAGGGACCATTGTCTCTACTAAGAGCCATGAAAATGTGGGACTTCGTAGTCAGTCTCAGACCTTCCGCGCCAGTAGATAGAGGGATTTTTGGTCACTAGAACAATGTTTTTAGTCGAGGCATCTATTCAGGTGGCTATACATGCAGAAGATTAGCCCCATTAAGGAGGTCTCCCAGCCTACAGAAGTTACGTTCTATAGGTTTTTACGCACCACAAGGGTACTGAGGGAGATCTTTTGTTGGCATAGCGAAATTGACACCTATTCATTGTGAGATTAATTACAATAACATTTTTATATACTGGTTTGGAAGGGCTTGGCTTTATCTTATTACTGGTTGGGAAATCACTCTCACTGGCTCTGTTAAAGCTCTCGGGAGGTAGCCACGCTAAAAGATTTGCATGAATTTCTCTTTCACCCAAGATTTGCAAAGGCGAGGGGAGAGGATATGTTCATACAATTCTTTGGGATTACAAATCTAGAGAACACTTCAAACACATAAGCAAAGTGATTCTTTTTAAGCACCAAATATAAAGTGTTATTTAACTAGAAAATGTAGACATGATAGTTTTGGAAGACACACAAAGTCTTTGACAAGCATCTTGCATCAAACTCATTAGTATTTTATGATTTTTTCTTCATTTATAACATCCTACAAACCACTGTTAGGCTGTAATTAAAAGATAAGCATCAAGAACAACAAAGCCAAAGATTGGTTAGCATTAGAAAAATTAGAAAATCAGAAAACTGATTTCATATTTAGAAAGTAGAGGAAAATCATGCACTTTCAAAAAAAATTAGACTAAAAAATGTTACCGTATGAGCCCAAACGAGGCTCTGGAAGATGTAAAACAGAGGATTAGACAAGTACAGTTATCAAAACCTACCATTTTTGATAAATTTGGAAACCAAAACCAAAAATTAACTCCAACCCAGTAATCTTCAAGAAATTTTCCCCAAAATAAAAAAAATTGCACTCAATTTATAGCAAAAATGAGTGAGATATGATGGTTTGAAGTTAGACTACAAATTTGAAAACTCCAATGGTGAACGCAAGAAATTTCAAACCCCTTATGACATCAACAAATTGCTGTGTTAAATTTGATGGTTTCCTAGCCATCATAGAAGTCCATGCAGAATGATGGTTTGACGGTTGTCAAATTTAAAACAGTAAGAAAAAATTTCAGATTTTTTTTCTTTTTTTTTGAAAAATCTGCCTTGGGCTACATGCAAAAGGCCGTACAACCTGTTTAGGCAAAACATTTTTGCCACAAATTTGAATTTCATCGGATATGGGCAAGTTTATAGTTGTTTTTAACTAAAATGACGATCTAGACACGGTGGTGTAGTCAGATTAGACTCAAAAAGAGATGTTGGTAAGCTCCACGGTGGGCACCAAAAATGTATGCATGATTTTGGGTAAGTACCTACAATTACAAACACACACACTTCAATGAGTCTTTACGTGGTTAGCGGGTTAGAAAATATGAAATTCAAATGCAGTAAACAACTGCACTAACCGACACCTACTCATTGCCTTCTAGTAGGCAGGAGTATAGACTTTGCTCTCAGGTCATCACAAAGTCCAGTGACTACACAATGTTCTAAATGAAAGATTTGAAATCTATAGCTAAATGATCTAAATGATATGCAGATGTAGTTTGTGATTAATCCAAACTAATTAAGAATTCATTTTAGAAGCACCAAATGAAATGTCTAAGATTAATTTAAAACCCAAAATCAAATGTGCTCTAAATTATGATTTTTCATGCTTTAATAAAAGTAAACTAACAATTAATAAAGCTAAACAAGTTGAAAGCTAAGGATTCAAGAAATATAGAATAAAAATTGCATAATAATGATAGCAAAAGTTAGGATCCTTTGTGAAGGAAATGAGCTTCTCTTTTATAGAAAATCTTTGTCGAATCGACGGTCGAGCTTAGAGGAAATGAGTGACTCAGATTCAATTTGAGGAAGCACAATCCATGTGCAAGGAATTTGATTGGTTGAAAGATTCATTCTTTTTGGAAACTTCCAAAATCATTTTTAGTTAACAACTTTGTTTCCAAAATGATAAATAGATAAGATTAAGTTAACTGAATAAAACATAATTGTTTCCAATTCGGTAAAAGATAAGAATAAGTTAAATAAATAAAATATATTTGTTTCTAATTTGATAATAACTTAACTAAAATTGATGACATCATATGCATTTTTAATAATTTAAATGATTTTGAATGCATATTTTTTATATTAATTAATTTAATTCCCTTTTGGAACTAATTGACAAATTTGTAATTTTATTTAATTAATATATTATAAATATCAATTAAATAATTAACATAAGGTTCATTTGCCAATATATTGTGATTTTAGGAATTAATTAATTAATCAAGTACGATGATCGATTGGGACCTAGGATTTAGGTCAGATTAGCTTGAAATTGATGAATTGCATGTTTGGTTTAGGACATATAATTTATCAAGATTATGGTTTCTTGATTAATTGTTGTGATTGGGGGTTTAGGGTTTAGATGACCATTTTTATGTGATTACAAGAGTCAAGCATTGCTTTTATATAAGATTCTACAAGAAAAATATCCAATATCTTCAATTGATTGAGTTTTGATTGTTTCTTCTTAAATTTGTGCTAACTGTATTCTTAACTCTGATTTCTCATAAATATCCTCAGGTATACTGCCTTAAACTTCTAATAATTTCTTCTTAAAAAAATGTAAATGATTGATGACCATGTCCTCAATCAAGAGTTGTGTTATGCCCTGCATCCCCATCCCTACATTTTGTGTGCAAAATGTTGGGTCCCCCCCCTTTTTTTTTCTTTTGTTTTGCTTCTTGTTGTGGCTTTGCCTTATCTTTCTTTTTCTTTTGCCTTCTTTCTCTAGGGTTTTCTTCCCGGTGTGTGTGCTGTTTGCTTGGTTTGGTTTTCTCCTCTGGGATTCTGGTCCTGGAGGTTGTCTTTTATCGAAAGCCAGATTTTGGACTCTAGGATTCTTTGTTATGATGTTCTTATGAATATCATCGTAAGGAATCCTCGGGCCCGGAGTCTGAAGGTTTTGCCTGACCTAAAATCTCTGGAAGGAGAGGGATTACCTTTTACCACGAGTATAAATAAACTTACCTGTCATTTTCACATTTACCGCTATTAAAACCTTCGATCACTTAGAGTGAAATAGAGCGATTTCAAAGCAATTAGCAGAACATTTATAGAGAAATTTGTGATAATCAAAGCTTAGCACCTTCTGTTGTTCTCAGACATACGCAAGTGCTTTGTAGTGGTGATCTTGACAGCCTGATGATTTGAGTTGTTTCAGAGTTCTCTTGGTAATCTTTCCTTTTCTCCGCCTTCTGCATTTTCAGGTTGGTGCTTCTGCTTCCCTCTTCTCTGTTTTGCTTTCATTTTCTGGTTTTCTTTGGGTTTGCCTGGTTTTGTTTTCATTTTTCTTTGTTTCTCTGTCGTGTCTTTCTCTTGTCTTCTGGTTTTGCCGCCCGTTGGTGGGTCGGCTCTGGCAGAAGGTTGTCCACCTTCTGTGCAGAGGTTGTTTGCCTGTAAAGTCTGTGTAATACCCACTCGTGTTTTGCTTTTAGTTTGTGATGCCGTACCCTCTAGGCATTGGATTCAGTTGCTTGGCCGAATTCTTTTAGGCCACATTTCATGTGAGCTGATATTGTTTTATTTGATGAT
>MU227968.1:5596986-5679030 GCA_018584345.1 Thuja plicata | reverse complement strand
ATGTTAGTTGTGTTTTGCTTTAAGTAATTCAACGTCATGGAACCCTTGAGTCGTGTAATCTATGTGAGTGTAAGACATGTGTATAAATGGTAATCGCTTCCGCATGATTGTATGTTTCTTTATGTTAACTTTAAAAAAAAAAATTATTCAGCACACATAGTGACATGTTTAGGTTAATCTCTCTTGGGTTCCCTGGCGGGGCGTTACAGTCTGTAAATAGCATGTACATAATGTAAATAATTGTATATATCTGTTTCTGCCTTGTCTGGTTTTCCCGTGGGAGTCATCCCATATGTATATTCATGTATATATGTGCATACCTATAGATAGCCCTTGTATATCTCCTCATTTCCATGTATATATCCTTCAGCTCTATGTGTATCCTTCCGGGTGGCTTGACAAGCTAGTCGAGTCACCTTTGCTTCTGGTTTTCGCCTCCAAGCTTGCTTCGAGGTAGAAAATCACCTGTTTGAAACTCAGCTCTCGGTCAGTTTTAAACAGGTGGTTTTCTCTCTCCTCCATCAAGGCTGTCAGAGCCTCATTTATTTCCCATGTGTGCAATTACTTCCAGCCAAGTGGCTTTCCCTTTTTGCATGCTCGAACAGTTGGCTCCGCCGTCATCGCCATCACATCCAATTAATGCCAACGCACGTGGCACCCACGTGGACCTACCTTCACATTCTTCCTTGCTAACGGTCATTTCTCTAGGCCTCAGGCCTCTTACCACCACCCATCCTATGTCTTCGTCAAGTGTGATAAAATTTTCCGAAGCCAAAGGTATGGTGAAAATCCTAAGTTTAAGATGTGTTTTGTTTTTCAGGTACCTTTGCGAAAAACTAACTTTTTGAGGAAAAATAAAAGGTGCGGTGATAAGATCTCTGCACCCCAGAGTAACTGGTTTTATTTTAATAAAATATTCTGATGGTCGCTTTGTCTCGCAGGTCTGGACTTCAACTTCCAACCATGTCTGAAGCATCTTCATTTTCTCCTCCCAGAAGTCTGGAATTACCAACCACAACAGAGACCAGGGCAGTAGCAAAGTCAAAGATAGAGAAGGCCCTAGCCAAGCTGCCCCTCACTATGAAATTTATGCAGAATAATGAGATTGTGGGCTCAAAGGTTGAGTGCAAGGTAAAACTAATGACCGATGCCAGTGTTGGGACTTAGGCAGAAATGCAGACCCTAGTAAAGGTAATGCACATCCAGTGATAGGCTGGAGACAAACTCGACATCAATGTCGGGGGTTTTGGAATCCTCTGGGCAGCTTGCTTCTTGTGCTCTGTGCAGTCCCCAGAGCTCATCTTAGCATTGGTGGCCAACTACAATCCTTTTTTCCGGGCTGTCATGCTTGCAGCCTTAGAACCCATGGGATTCCCCACTCCACTGGTGTCCCTCGACCCAGTCACCTTCCAAGCAGGCCTGGGTATCCCACAATTTGATAGGGCCACGGTAGTAACAAGGACAGATGCCTTGAAACAATTCGCTCAATTGGAGGATGCTTCCCGGGTGTACATAAACACCAACTAGCTCAAGGTCCCGAAGAGGGACCCAAAGAGAATGAAGATAGATATCCCCCGCTCTGAATTCAAGGAGAGCATCCAGATGGGGATGATAGCATTGGCCTGGGTCTTTGGGCAACCCTCTGCCCAGGAATTTGCAAAATGGATGTACGATTTCCTCCTTGGCATCTCCACCAAAGGAGAATTCTTCGACTGGGTGACAATAATCTCCAATCATGTCGACTCCCAGTTCCGGTGGTTGAACGAGAAGAAGAAGTTCTATATGACTTCTTATATTTTCTGGGCTTTGGCCCAACAGAGGCCCCACTCCAATGACCTTCTTACAGATGGTATCCTCAGATTTGGCCCAGGACAAAAAGCACCGTGGGATCATTTCCCACAGATCCAATGGGAGGCCAGCTTCCCTAGTTTCTGCCGGGTAAATGATTCGTTCATTTATTACCATCTGCTCACGCCTATCTAGGATGCCGGATACTGCCTATCTATTGAGGCGATGAAGTTGGTTAGTAGTTATGGGCACTACTATATCCAATTCCAGCAGCATATATACATTAGGGTCACCGGCTTCTCCAGGAAAACCTACTTGTTGCCCAAGCATTGTGGGGACAAGATCGTGCTGCTGGAATATTGCCGGCAAATGATGGAGCTGCATGCCTTCTTGGTCCACAAGAAGGTCCCTAACATCTTGTTTCCAATCTCCTATGGGAACTACACCTATAGTCTAGCTACCGCAAAGGAGGCAGACAATGAGCTGAAATGTTATAACTTGCAGGAATTTTATCTGGCACGGAAAAACTTTGATCTGCATGGCAGAATTGCGACGGCACTACCCCGGGCTTCAGAGCCCCACCACACACACATGGAAGACTTTTGGGCTGATTGCCAGGATGACATGGATGTGCGAAGCTGGCACTATGATAGAATGACGGCCGAAATGATGTAGGAGCTAAAGCTCTGGAGGTTTCCAGTGGGCTTCTCAGATATCGCCCCTGTCGCAGATCCCCAGTACAAGGAGAAGGGGATTGATAAAATGGCATTGTCGATAATAAATTGGGCCACCCAAGAAGAGCACACAATTGAGGACTTCACTCAGGAAATAGTCGAGCGAAGTCTCGCATATTTTAAAAGAGTGTGCCCCGAGAGTATACGCCAAGCTCCCCGACTGGTACCAAAAGTAACACCATAGCCGGTACTTAGATTGACTCCGGGGGCCAGGACTTCTGCACAGGGCACAAACAAAGGAAAGGGGATAGCCACAACCCCCTCTACGCAGTAGACCCCTATACAAGAAAAAATCCAGCAATCCATGGCAGCCTCCCAGAAAATGAGGGAGCAGTTAATGACGAGGCTGGCCACTCCCCCGCTCATGTCCGAACCGATTCATCCCCTTCCTCCCAGTCACTGGCAGCCTTAATGATGAAGGTGACTGGGGTGGATCCTATGGAAGTGGTGGCAATAGCCGATGCGAGGCCACCCTTAGTTACCCGGAGGAAGAGAAAGCATATCCAGTAGCCTAAGGCAGAACCGGCGCCAAAGGCATCCCTCCCCAAAGAAGTGGAAATCCTTTCTTCTAGTTCCCCAGAACCGGAGAAAGAGACAGAACAGGCAGAGGTCCCAGCCAGTCCCCCTCCAGAAGAGGAGTTTGACTTATTTGCAGCCAATGAGTTTAGGAATGTACAAGGGGGCGACACACAAGTGGAGACGGAAGTCCCGAAGAAAGAGCAAGAGGCTGTGGACCTATAGGACCTGGAATAGAAAGCTGCAAAACAAGAAGAGTAGCAGAAGGAAGAATCAAGACCGGATATTGCCTCTGGGGCTCAGGCAGTACAAGGTCCAGGAGTGGACCAACAACAACTAAGTGAACAAAAGGAATCTGCTAGGGAACCCAGACCCGGACCTTCAAGAGCAACCGTAACCCCAGTCACTGTGTTCCAAGGGTCACTCCTAGGAGCCACCTTCGGGGAGGTAATCACAGCGGCCCAAACTCTAAATCTCAGCCCAATACCTCCCCTACTACCCACTGAGGAGGAAGAAGAAGAGCAGCATGAAGAAGAAATTCCTGAGGAAGCTGACCAGGGTCCAGACCCATCAATTGACATCAGGGGCCAGGCTGAGGAGATAGAAATTGAGAATGTTGCTGCAGAAGAGGTGCTAGCAGGGAGAGGAACAGAGGAAGCATATGTTGAAAAGGAGCAGCCGCCACCGAACACCGGGAGAGAATCTGAAGAACAAACTTTGGAAGGAAGGCCACCTCTCCCACCTCCATGGCTGGTGGAAAGCAAGAAAAGAAAAGCCCAATCCACTCCGGTAATCCCTCTCTCCCTGGCTGAGATGATGGCCTTGGCTCAGGCCCTGCCAAAAGCGAAGAAGGCCTGGATAGTTCATACCCTACAAACTAGGCTGGGTGGAGAAGCAGTTACAGTGGTGGCAACCCCTCCCCCAGATGCTGATGAAGTGACCGCGGATCATGTAGACTATAATATCGTAGAGGTATCCTTGGGCAAAAGAGGAAAGCAGGGCGAAGTAGACCTGCTGAAGGAGGCAGCAAGGGTAGTGGAGGCCCGATATGAAAAGGAGGCCCAGAGGCTCAAAGCGGAGAAAGAGAAGAATGCAAACCTTATGGGGTTGCTTACTGAGCTGGCTAGGCCCATCAACGCTGCCCCTCCACAAACCTCCACATTAGAGGAATTATCGCAGAGTGACATAGACTCCCTGCGAGTAATGAAAAAGAAGGCCCAAGCAGTTGACTAATGGGTCGTTCTGCAAATAGGAAACACCTAGCTTTTCCTAGCGTCCACTTTCCCAGACCTATACACGGCCTGACAGGTTATTCACCAGGCAGAAGCCCTGATTAAACAATGGGAGAGTGACACCAAGAATTAACAGGCATGGAAGGCAGAGCTCGAAGAGCTCCTCACCTTGGGGGAAGACATAATTTCTGAATCTAGAATTCTGGGTGAGGAATCATTTGATTTTGTAAGGACTCAACACTCCAGACTGGACCTCACATTGGAGGTAACCAAGCAACTGGTAGAGTCTTTACAAGAAAAGGTAAATACAGTGAAGAATTCTTCTAATTTATATAAGTCTTTTGTAATAAAAGCTTCCAGGGTTGATCCCCTTGGTACAAGTACTTATACCCCCGAGGAGACAGTTTTGGGGAATTTTGATGAAATGATGTCATCTCGGTATCAATCCCTGGAGGGGATAGATAGGGCCCAAATGGCAGAACTGACTGAAATAGTACTTAAGGGCCATGACGCTGCAAGGATGGCAGATGAATTCAAAAATAATGTTCCGAACCTGGGGGAACTAGTTGAAGTGGCCAGATACAGAAGGGCCAGCCTAAAGAATATTGATGAAGATGACATTTTCCGCCTCCTTCAGGCCTTCAGTGATAATAAGTAGCCTTGAGTTTCTCTGGAAGCCAGGGAAACTTGAGAATTTAATAGTCTTTATTCTTTTTGAGGATGAAAATTCCTGAATCCCAGAGTCCCGGATCCAAAATTTTATATTCTTTAAAATGATCTGTGTCCCGGCCCCCGAGGCCGACCGGTCACTTTCAGAGGCAGTTAATAACGATTGTCAGAAGGTAGTTGGGCACATCAAGAGGCATTGGCTCGGTGGTTGCTTTCTGACAGGGTGGTCTTCTCAAGGCGCCGTTCAAAGGTACACCTGGCACGTTGGAGATAGGGCGCTGCATTTTCTATTTATGAGGCATGTAGTCTCGGTCCCCAGGGGACCTACTTTCTACCTTCTCTTCTCTGGCTCTCTTCTCAAGATCGATTCTTCCGATGTATATTCTTGTCTTCTTCTTCTGACATGGCAGACCTATTCCATCTCCAGGTATTTTGTAGGGTGGCGCAAGTAGTACCGGCCCCCAGATATTGTATTCTATTGAAGCACAATGAAATATGGTTAGGGTTAGAAGAATTGTATAAATAGGCAGATCGACCCATTTTCAAGGGTCGGCGAAATTGATGATTTTGTTGTCCATATCAATAGCAGAAGTAATTCCTGAGTTTAAGTTGCAAAGCTCAATGCTCCATTATTCTATTCTTGTTAGTTAAATGCTCCCTTGGAGCAACCATTGTATCACACACTAGTGCTTGCTGGAAAGAATATTAATGAAGAAGGAAGGATTCATGGCAATGATGTTGTTAACATCCCCACTTCTGAGTTAATGGTATTTCATGTTTTAATGTTCTGTATGTCCTTTGCTCTGAATATGTTAAAGTAGATTAACGACCTCTTTATTCCTGCTATTGATAAAATACTAACTGATGGTTGTGTATTTCTTCGGTATTTAGTGTAGTCTTTCAGAGTATTGTTGATGTTCCAGACATTTCGGCATGACCGTAGTTAGATGAAACGTTTCTAACCCTGCAGGATTTTTTTTATTTTATTTGCTAAGTGTAGAATGCTCTGGGAAACCCTTACTATATTGAATCTTCGGGAGAATGAGTTGAAGTAACCAGCTATCCCCCTCAAAAATAGTCACCTCCCCCGACCGAGCCCCGCACCGTCATGACCCGACACCTAGGTGCTTGAAGGCCTAGAGAATTCATTTCCCTGGACAACCTTTGCAGGCGGAGTTGGCCGATTTCCCCGGAATCCAGTGACAACTTATGACTGTTGGCAGACCCGGTCAGCAAAACTCCATCAACAGAAACTAGCGCTAGAAGGAGGGCATGAACTCATCCCCTCTCAGAGATTCCAATTTTACACCTCCCAAGGGTTCCCCAAGTTATAGTTTTAGGAGACAAGCTTTTTGTGGGATTGGGTCCTTTTCCCCAGCTAAATTTGAAAGAGTCCTTAGGTCTGCCCTGAATCCCGGAAGGTTTGTCAAACTCAAGCCTCCTGCTTGAAAGAAGAAAACATCGAAAGTCCTACCAGCCACTGTTGTCTGGGGGTCTACCATACCCTTGAATACTCAAACTCCCCAGACGCTCCCGGGAACCAATACCCAAACTACCCAACATATAGTTTCCCAAATGGCTGCATATTTCAGAATCACTGGTTCCCTAATGGGCACTTTTCTGGGTGAAACCAATGATTTACCCTCTCACCCGGAGAAGATTTTCCCGCGATATGAGCACTTAGGCTCACAGACTGCAGAAGAACACCTACAGGCATACAAAGATGCCATGAACCGACACTGGATCCAACATGAAGATGCTGTGACTCAGATGTTTCCCTTGTCCCTAGGACAAAGTGAGTTGAACTGGTACTTGAACTTGCCTGCCAACTCCATAAACACTTGGCAGGATATGGAGGACGCCTTCCTGGCTGCCTTTCGTGTGCACGTGGACCCAGCCTGGTCCCATAGCCAGTTCATATCTATCAGAAAGGAACCCAATTAACCTCTCACAGCATTCAACCATAGGTTCCAACGTGCCTTGAAGTGGTGGACGGGCCCCTTTATTCCATCTCCAGATGTGACTATACAAACCTATCTTAATGCAATAGACCTGTTCATTGCCACTCTCCTCTGGAGAACAACCGCCGTGGATGACCGGGACACTTTGGAAAAAGTTTACAACTTGGCCTTAGAGCTGTCTTGTGGTCTCAATAAATCCCCGGGTGGGATTGGGCAGAACGCACCCTTCAATATGATCCCTGGCAGAACCGCATATGTCGGCGGATATAATCCCAATCTGGCAATAGGTGCCCCCTCAATGGCGGTGATTCCTCCACTACCTTTGATAGACTAATAGGCATGATATGTCTACCCAGCCCAGACCTAGATAACGCCGGGTCTGGAAGTCTTCCCTTGGAATCAACCTTAGCAGACACAACAGACTCAGATGCAATCACCCAGAGTGCCTTTCTTCCAGTCGTCTGTGACTGGGGGACTGCCACCCTTGACTCCGGCTAATACTACTGCCTTCTCGGGAAGCCAACAACAACCACAGTCATCACATTATGACGCTAACACTCAACTAACTGCCGAGGTCGAATCCCTCTAGCGAATGCTGTCCACTTTGACTATGGACATGGGTCAACTAAAGGCAGGGTCCTACGCACCCCAGAACTCAAATTCCCAGAGGGGAAATATCTTCTCTGGCCAACGAAACAACAATGCCGGAGGAAGAAACTTCAACAACAGGCCTAGGCCCAATCAACAGTGGAACAGTAATGCTAACACTGGAGGCTCACCTCCGAACCAAAACGCCAGCCAAAATGGTGTTGGACCATCCCATTTTACACCAGTCGCAGACTTCCAGCCCATGACTAACTGGTGTAGACTACATGACACAGGTTCACACAATGAGGTAAATTGTGCCACTTTGGAAAAATTCATAATGATCTCCCAGCTGGACAGGCAGCAATCGCACGATACCGCTCCCCCGGAGCCCCCTGTCCAAGAGTAAACCCATAGTGCCTTCACCTGTGACACCATTTTCTTCAGAACTTCTGGGGAAGATGAAGAAGGATCTGAATTGTCGAGATTCTTTGATGAATTTATCTTGCCCTTCGAGGCCAACGCCTTTACTAACCCACGTACCCCATACAATACTCAGAGCCAAGTTAGTAAAGGACCAGTTTACACGCCCGTGCCTCCTACCAAAGATGCTCCTCCTCCCTAGAACAACGCAACTGATCGACCCGTCCCTCCAAAAGGTCTTAGCCCTAACCAAGTGAAAGACCTCACCGAGGAAAATCACCCGTTCCCAGGAGGAAGGTTTGATATCACGAAGGCGTTAGAACAGACCACCACCTCCATGACCTTAATGGAGGTTTTGCTAAATTGTCCTGAGCAGAAGAAGTCTCTTCTAAAGCTCTTAGGAAATCTAGAGGCCATTAGCCGCCCACCCAAGATCGTCTCCTTTGAAGATGCTAATGCGGCTGTCTTCCAAGGGAATAACGAGGACCCTCCCTTCCTACTAGGCCTGAACATTTATGGAAAGAATATACATAATTTCCTAGTCGATTTCGGAGCTTCAGGTAACATCATGCCCTTGTCCATTTGTCAGAAGCTCAGACTCCACCCCACCCCATTTAGTGGCGCAGTAATCCAGCTGGATAAGACTATTATAAAAATGGTGGGGGAATTGAAGAACGTCTGGATACACCTTATCCAGGACCCCAGAATAGCCAGCATTATTGACATCCAAGTGGTGGATATCTCAGAGACTTATGGGATGTTACTAAGTCAGAATTGGTCTAAGTCCTTAAATGGATATTTTTCGACCGACTTCACCCACCTATGGCTTCCGTGGGAAGGAGAATCAAACAAGATCCGGGTAGAAAGTGAACCCCGGATGAAACAGGCCCTTACCGAAGTTGGGAGGGTCAATGAAGTCCTTTTCTCTGAGGTATCTCTGGGGGTATACCGCCCTCTTGAAGTCTTAACATTTGATTTTATCCCCAGAGAAGATCCTGTCGTGCTACAGAGAGCCCAAGACTTAGAAGAAAAGGTGAGAACTGAAGTTAACTCACAAGGCACTGAGGCAACCCCAGCCACACTCCTGTCTGGCACTTGGTGCCGGGTACACTACCAAAAATATTCAAAGCTTGAGTGTGAGCCATGTCTCTCAGTCGCTAACCGGCAACTTGATGCCTTCTGAAATGAAGGCACAACTGATTCTCCCGGACCCAGTACCCAAGTCCAAACACCTCCAGATATAAATCCTACTACCACGATGGTAGTTTGGGAGAAAATCCCTGAGTCTCCTAACGACAATCCAAAGAAACCCCCCTTTTCCCAGCCCCAGATTACAAACAATGACTTGTGGACCCTGAAGTTCGATGGGTCCCGATCCAAACAAGGCTGTGGGGTCAGGGTAGAACTAATCAACTTGCGAGGGAAATCCTTCCTCACGTCCTATAGGCTACAGTTCAACTATACGAACAATGTCATGGAGTATGAGGCTTTGGTCCTTGGGCTTCTATTCGCGCTAAGGAAAGGAATCACCCACCTCCAGGCTCTGGGTGATTCAGAGTTGGTTGTTAAACAAGTCTGGAGTCAATACACATGTCATGACAAAAGGTTGGCCGCATACCGCAATCGCGCTTGGAGCCTTATTGAGGATTTTGATGCCTTTGGCATTGATCTCATTCCCCGGCGGCGGAATTATGTCCCAGATGCCCTAGCCATTTCTGCTAGCATGCTTGAGCCGATGGTCGGCTCACGACTCTGAAGATTTTTAGTTGAGATGGTCCCCACCCCCTCCATTCTAGATAATGTCACCCACTTTCAGATTTTTGAGGATAATCAACATATCTTGGCCTTCATGGTGAATGTTGGTGTCTTTGAAGATCAGATAGTGGAAGAACGAGACCACGATGATACGGGGCAAGGTGATGAAGATGATGGGATCATGGACTTGCCCACCAACACCATCCCTAAGGGGATGGTTGCATTAGAACAGATCTTTGACTCAGACCCTCGAGCCCATGAGAAGGTGTCATCTTCCCCCGAGGGAGGAAAGTTTGAAAAGGTTAACATCGGTCAGCCCGGTGAAGAGAAGATCATTCACATTGGTAACTCCTACTCTCTTGAGGAAAAGGAGAAGATTCTCATAGTTCTCCGAGAATACATTGACGTAATTTCCTGGGGTTATGAAGATCTAAAAATGTATGACACATCCATCATGACCCATACCATTCCCTTGAAACCTGACGCTAAGCCCTTTCAACAAAAGAAAAGACTAGTCAACCCCCTAATAGAGCCTCTGACTCGTCAAGAGGTAGAAAAACTACTGTCAGCTCTGATTATCTTCCCAATCTGACACACTACTTGGGTTGCCAACCTGGTCCCTGTGCGAAAGAAGAATGGTGAGATCCACCTTTGCGTAGATTTTTGAAATCTAAACAAGGCCTCCAAGAAAGATAACCACCCTCTTCCCTCGTTGGATGGGGTGTTGCAGATAGTAAACAGATCTCAGATGATGTCTTTCTTGGATGGATACTCTGGATACAACCAGGTCATGGTCAAGTATGAGGATAGAGAGAAAATAGCGTTTACCACTAAGTGGGGAACGTTTGTGTATAGAAGAATGCCCTTCGACCTAATCAATGCGGGGGCTACGTTCCAAAAGGCCATGGACATTACATTCGAGGGCCTCATAAACTGATGCATAATCATCTACATGGATGATTTGACCATCTTTTCCAGGGACAGGTGTGATCATTCTGCCCACCTCGCTCAGATCTGCAAGAGATATCGCTGGTACGGAATATCCCTCAACCCTAAGAAGTGCATATTCGGGGTCACCGAGGGGAAATTGTTAGAGCATATCATCTCTGAGAAGGGTATATCCATAGACCCTGATAGAGTCAAAGCATTGTTGAACTTACAGATTCTTGGTAGCAAAAAGGAAATGCGATCCTTCTTCGAAAAAATCAACTTTGTGCGATGATTCATCATGGGATTCGCAGAAATAGTTAAGCCACTCAATGAGATGATGAAAAAAGATGCCAAAATTGAGTGGAGTCCTGAAGCAAAGTGGGCGTTCACCCAGATCAAACAAACCATAATAGAGGCTCCTATCCTGGCTAGTCTGGACTACTCCCTCCCATTTTATATTTACTCATTTGCTTCGCCGCATTCTACTGCGGCAGTGTTGACCCAAAAAGTTGAAGGGGAAGAATGACCAATAGCTTTCATGAGTTCCCCCTTTAAGAACACTAAGGTCTGGTATTCATCACTAGAAAAATAGGCCTTTTCTCTAGTTCGCACCGTGAAGAAATTCCAGCATTATATTCTCCGGAGCAAAGTACATGCTATCATTCCGGACCAGGCCGTCAAATCTCTGCTAATGTAGAGTGAATTGGGTGAGAGATGGGGGAAATGTATGGCCATCCTCCAGGAATATGACTTAGAGATGCAGCACATGAAAATAGTCTGAGGCCAGGGAATAAGTAGGGCAATAGAAGAAGAGACTCCCCACATAGAATGTCAGACTTATACAGTGGAGTCCATTACTCAAGACCCATGGTATACCGACCTGGTGTACTTGCTGCTAAATAAAAAATGCCTGGAGGGATTACCTCCCCACGAATTTCGTGCCTTGCGGATGAAAAGCGCCCATTTCATGATCAAGAATTCTGTGCTTTACCGTCAAAATTATGAGGGAGTGTACCTCCGGTGCATTGACAGAGACCAAGCTGTGAAGATAATTGATGAATTCCACAGACAGTTTAGAACTGGGCATGGTTCAGTTGATGCCACTAACCACCAGATCCTTCAGGCCAGTTATTATTGGCCCTGTATATTCAAAGACATCTACGCTCATGTCAGGAAATTCCATACTTGTCAAACTGTAGCACATTGTGAGCGTAACCCAGCCATGCCTCTGCAACCAGTCTACGAGGATAGACCCTTTGCCCAGTGGGCATTTGAATTCATTGGGGAAATTAACCCCAATTCATCTGCCAACCACCAATATATCCTTACTGCGACTGATTATTGCACTCGGTGGTCTGAAGCTATACCCTACAAAAATAACACGGCAGACTTAGTTATCAAGTTTTTAGAAGAAAACATCGTCACAAAATTTGGAATGCCCTTCACTTTAGTATGTGACAATGGTCCAGAATTTTCTTCGGCACAATTACTTGAATGGACCTACAATCAAAATATCACATTGAAGTTCTCCAGCAACTATTACCCCCACGGGAACGGCGTTGCTAAATCAACTAACAAGAATCTACTTAAGGTGATCAAACATTTGCTGGAACAAAATCCCTGGGATTGGCATCAAAAGTTGAGATTCGCCCTCTGAGTGGATCGCATTCGCATTAAGGCCGCCTTGGGGATGTCCCCATTTCACCTAGTTTATGGCCAGAACCCGGTATTCCTAGTCAACTTACAGATCCCAGTTTTACAGTTTATGCAAGAATTAAACAACAAGGACAACATCGTGGAAGTTTGACTTTTGAATCTGGTGCGAATGGAAGAACAGTGAGACATGGAACTTGAACATTTCGCACGTCATCAAGCAGTGGTAAAATGATGGTTTGATAGAAGAGCCCAATACAAGGATTTTCAGATCTCGGATCTAGTCCTGTTGTGGGACAAGGCCCGGGAGAAGAAAGGAAAGCATACCAAGTTCCAACGACTCTGGCTCAGACCATACTTAATTTTAGAAATCTGCAGGGCCAACACTTACCGCCTTAACACCTTGACTGGAGAACCTGTCGCATTGCCTGTTAATGGGCAGTTTCTCAAACACTACTTTGAATAAGGGTAAGTTTGTCCAAAGTTGTATTATATGTAAATTTATGCTTGTAAATATCTCTTCCGGGTGCCTCATTGTGAGATACCCTACCTTGTAAATAGTCCTGTCGGCTGTCCTCCGGGATAGTCTTTGTTTTTTCTTTTGATTTTCTTTTGATCCTGGCATTTTGTTCTATCTTGCAGGAATTGGAATTTTTTGCATAACTTTGGCCTCTGGTGAAATGCTTCCAGCATGGTGAACTTTAGAATCTATCTTTAGCACAGTGGAATCGACCCGGTCTCCGGGATTGTTTTACAGATCATGGCACATTTTTTGAGCAATCTCCATTGGGCGTTGTCTCCGGGAATCTAGCAATCAGTGAAAAAATAATATAAGGAACAAGTAATAAGACACGCTAGGGGTAGATTGATTGTACTAATTGGTTGACCCACGTCTGAGAATATAACAAAATTCTTCCCAGGTCTAGAGTTTTATCCTCTTTTCAAAAATCTAAATATAGGTGGATAGGTGAAAGAAGTACCGCTATTTGAATTTAGCTAAGCTTAGGCTCAATGGTGAAAGAAGTACTGCCTTCCCCACCTGGAAACAAATAAAATAATAAGAGGAAGCGGGACAGAACTCTAGTCTCTAGGGAGAAACGAGCGAATTGATGACTGGTTTGATGTGATTAGTACTTCTTCTCTATTCCCCCCAAAGGTCATCGGCTTGATTTCCTTCTAAAGCACACATGGCACCACTGATGAAAGGCTACGGACTGACTCCTGTGTGGTCAGGTTCTCTCAGATATGCTGCTCTTGGCCTGTCAAACACTCCGGGAGGCCGATTTGTTCCAGTTGTGCTAACCAGAGATTCTATGGTTCTCAAATGCGATAAGGCATTTGTCCTAGATAGTCACCATTTGTTATGCCCTGCATCCCCGTCCCTACATTTTGTGTGCAAAATGTTGGGTTCCCCCCCCCCGTTTTTTTTTTCTTTTGTTTTGCTTCTTGTTGCGGCTTTGCCTTGTCTTTCTTTTTCTTTTGCCTTCTTTCTCCAAGGTTTTCTTCCTGGTGTGTGTGCTATTTGCTTGGTTTGGTTTTCTCCTTCGGGATTTCGATCCCAGAGGCTGTCTTTTGTCGAAAGCCAGATTCTGGACTCCAGGATTCTTTGCTATGATGTTCTTATGAATATCATCGTAAAGAATCCCCTGGCCTGGAGTCCAGAGGTTTCGCCTGACCTAAAATCTCTGGAAGGAGAGGGATTACTTTTTACCGCGAGTATAAATAGACTTACCTATCATTTTCACATTTACCACGATTAAAACCTTCGATCACTTAGATTGAAATAGAGCGATTTTAAAGTGATTAGCAGAATATTTATAAAAAAAATTTGTGATAATCAAAGCTTAGCACCTTTTGTTGTTCTTAGACATACGCAAGTTCTTCCTAGTGGTGATCATGACAGCCTGACAATTTGAGTTGTTACAAAGTTCTCTTGGTAATCTTTCCTTTCTTCCACCTTCTGTGTTTTCAGGTTGGTGCTTCTGCTTCCCTCTTCTTTGTTTTTCTTTCATTTTCTGGTTTTCTTTGGGTTTGCCTGGTTTTTCTTTCATTTTTCTTTGTTTCTCTGTTGTGTCTTTCTCTTGTATTCTGGTTTTGCTGCCCGTTGGTGGGTTGGCTCTGCCAGAAGGTTGTCCACCTTCTGTGCAGAGGCTGTTTGCCTATAAAGTCTGTAAATAGCATGTACATAATGTAAATAATTGTATATATCTATTTCTGCCTTGTCTGGTTTTCTCGTGGGAGTCATCCCGTATGTATATTCATGTATATATGTGCATACCTGTAGATAGCCCTTGTATATCTCCTCCTTTCCATGTATATATCCTTCAACTCTGTGTGTATCCTTCTGGGTGGCTTGACAAGCTGGTCGAGTCACCTTTGCTTCTGGTTTTCACCTCCAAGCTTGCTTCGAGGTAGAAAACCAACTGTTTGAAACTCGACTCTCGACCGATTTCAAATAGGCAATTTTCTCTCTCCTCCATCAAGGTTGTCAGAGCATCATTTATTTCCCATGTGCACAATTACTTCTAGCCAAGTGGCTTTCCCTTTTCACGCGCTCGAACAGTTGGCTCCGCCATCATTTCCATCACATCCAATTAATGCCAACGCACATGGCACCCACATGGACCTACCTTCACATTCTTCCTTGCTAACAGTCATTTCTCTGGGCCTCGGGCCTCTTACCACCACCCATCCTATGTCTTCATCAAGTGTGATAAAATTTTCCAAACCTGGAGGTATGGTGAAAATCCTAAGTTTAAGATGTGTTTTTCTTTTCGGGTACCTTTGCGAAAAACTAACTTTTCTGGAAAAAAAAACGACGCGGTGATAAGATCTTCGGACCCCGCAGTAACTGATTTTATTTTAATAAAATATTCTGACGGTCGCTTTGTCTCGCAGGTCCAGACTTCAACTTCCAACCATGTCTGAAGCATCTACATCTTCTCCTCCCAGAAGTCCAGAATTACCAACCACAACAGAGACTAGGGTAGCAGCAAAGTCAAAGATAGAGAAGGCCCTGGCCAAGCTCCCCCTCACTATGAAATTTGTGTAGGATAATGAGATTGTGGGCTCAAAGGTTGAGTGCAAGGTAAAACTAATGACCGATGCCAGTGTTGGGACTTGGGCGGAAATATATGCCCTAGTAAAGGTAATGCACATCTAGCAACAGGCTGGAGACAAACTTGCCATCAATGTCGAGGGTTTTAGAATCCTCTGGGCAGCTTGCTTCCCGTGCTCCGTGCAGTCCCCGAAGCTCATCTTAGCATTGGCGGCCAACTACAATCCTTCTATCCGGGCTGTCATGCTCGCAGCCTTAGAACCCACGGGATTCCCCACTCCACTGGTGTCCCTCGACCCAGTTACCTTCCAAGTAGGCCTGGGTATCCCACAATTTGATAGGGCCGCGGTGGTAACAAGGATGGATGCCTTGAAACAATTCTCTCAATTGGAGGACAGTGCCCGGGTGTACATAAATACCAACTGGCTCAAGGTCCCAAAGAGGGACCCAAAGAGAATGAAGATAGATATCCCCCGCTCTGAATTCAAGGAGAGCATCCAGATGGGGATGATAGCATTGGCCCGGGTCTTCGGGCAACCCTCCGCCCAGGAATTTGCAAAATAGATGTACTATTTCCTTCTCGGCATCTCCACTAAAGGAGAATTCTTTGACTGGGCGACAATAATCTCCAATCATGTCGACTTCCAGTTCTGGCAGTTGAACGAGAAGAAGAAGTTCTATATGACTTCTTATATTTTCTTGGCTTTGGCCCAACAGAGGCCCCACTCCAATGGCCTTCTTATAGATGGCATCCTCAGATTTGGGCTGGGACAAAAAGCACCATGGGATCATTTCCCACACATCCAATGGGAGGCCAGCTTTCCCAGTTTCTGTCGGGTAAATGATTTGTTCGTTTATTACCATCTGCTCACGCCTACCCGGGATGCCGGATACCGCCTATCTACTGAGGCGATGAAGTTGGTTAGTAGTTATGGGCACTACTATATCCAATTCCAGCAGCATACATACATTAGGGTTTCCAGCTTCTCTGCGAAACCCTACTTGTTGCCCAAGTATTGTGGGGACAAGATCGTGCTGCTAGAATATTGTCGGCAAATGATGGAGTTGCATGCCTTCTTGGCCCACAAGAAGGTCCCTAACATCTCATTCCCAATATCTTGTGGGAACTACACCTGCAGTCTAGCCGCCGCAAAGGAGGCAAACAATGAGCTGAAATGTTATAACTTGCAGGAATTTTATCTAGCGCAAAAGAACTTTGATCCGCATGGTAGAATTGCGACAGCACTGCCCCGGGCTTCAGAGCCCCACCACGCACACATGGAAGAATTCTGGGCCGATTGCCAGGATGACGTGGTTGTGCGAAGCTGGCACTATGATAGAATGACGGCCGGAATGATGCAGGAGCTAAAGCTCTGGAGGTTTCCAGCGGGTTTCTCAAATACCGCCCCTACCGCAGATCCCTAGTACAAGGAGAAGGGGATTGATAAAATGGCACTGCCGGCAATAAATTGGGCCACCCAAGAAGAGCACACAATTGAGGACTTCACTCAAGAAATAGTCAAGTGAAGTCATGCATATTTTAAAAGAGTGTGCCCCGAGAGTATACGCCAAGCTCCCCGACCGGTACCAAAAGTAACACCACAGCCGGTACCTAGATTGACTCTGGGGGCCAGAACTTCTGTACAGGGTGTAGAAAAACGAAAGGGGATAGCCACAACCCCCTCCGCACAGCAGACCCCTATACAAGAACAAATCCAGCAATCCATGGAAGCTTCCCAGCAAATGAGAGAGTAGTTAATGACAAGGCTGGCCACTCCCCCACTCATGTCTAGACCGATTTGTCCCCCTTCCTCCCCATCGCTGGCAGCCTTAATGATGAAGGCGACTAGGGTGGATCCTATGGAAGCGGCGAAAATAGCCGATGCGGGGCTGCCCTTAGTTACCCGGAGGAAGAGAAAGCATATCCAGCAGCCTAAGGTAGAACCGGCGCCAAAGGCATCCCTCCCCAAAGAAGTGGAATTCGTTTCTTCTAGTTCCCCAGAATTGGAGAAAGAGACAGAACAGGCAGAGGTCCCAGCCAGTCCCCCTCTGAAAGAGGAGTTTGACTTATTTATAGCCGATGAGTTTGGGAATCTGCAAGGGGGCAACACAAAAGTGGAGACGGAAGTCTCAAAGAAAGAGCAAGAGGCTGTGGACCTATAGGACCTGGAATAGGAAGCTTCAGAATAAGAAGAGCAGCAGAAGGAAGAATCAAGACTGAAGATTGCCTCCGGGGCTCAGGAAGTACAAGGTCTGGGAGTGGACCAACAACAACTAAGTGAAAAAAAGGCATCTGCTGGAGAACCCAAACCCAGACCTTCGGGAGCAACCGTAACCCCAGCCACCGCATTCCAAGGGTCACTCCCGAGAGCCACCTTCGGGCAGGTAATCATAGCAGCCCAAACTCTGAATCTCGGCCTGATACCTCCCCTACTGCCCACTAAGGAGGAAGAAGAAGAGAAGCATGAAGAATAAATTCCTGAGGAAGCTGACCAGGGTCCAGACCCATCAATTGACATCCGGGGCCAGGCTAAGGAGATAGAAATTGAGAATGTTGCTGCAAAAGAGGTGCCAGCAGGGAGAGGAACAGAGGAAGCATATGTTGAAAAGGAGCAGCCGCCACCGGACACCGGGAGAGAATCTGAAGAACAAACTCTGGCAGGAAGGCCACCTCTCCCACCTCCGTGGCTGGTGGAAAGAAAGAAAATAAAATCCCAATCCACTCCGGTAATCCCTCTCTCCCTGGCCGAGATGATGGCCTTGGCTCAGGCCCTGCCAAAAGTGAAAAAGGCCCGGACAGTTCATACCCTACAAACTAGGTCGGGTGGAGAAGCAGTTGCAATGGTGGGAACCCCTCCCCCAAATGCTGATGAAGTGATCGTGGATCCCGTAGACTACAATATCGCAGAGGTATCCTTGGGCAAAAGAGGAAAGTAGGGGGAAGTAGACCTGCTGAAGGAGGCAGCAAGGGCAGTGGAGGCCCGATATGAAAAGGAGGCCCAGAGGCTCAAAGCAGAGAAAGAGAAGAATGCAAACCTTATGGGGTTGCTTACTGAGCTGGCCAGGCCCATCAATGCTGCCCCTCCACAGACCTCCACATCAGAGGAATTACCGCAGAGCGACATAGACTCCCTGTGAGTAATGAAAAAGAAGGCCCAAGCAGTTGACGAATGGGTCATTCTGCAAATAGGAAACACCTGGCGTTTCCTAGCGTCCACTCTCCCAGACCTATACATGGCCCGACAGGTTATTCACCAGGCAGAAGCACTGATTGAACAATGGGAGATTGACGCTGAGAATTACCAGGCATGGAAGGCAGAGCTCGAAGATCTCCTCACCCTGGGGGAAGACATAATTTCCGAATCTAAAATTCTGGGTGAGGATTCATTTGATTTTGTAAGGACTCAGCACTCCAGACTGGACCTCACATTGGAGGTAACCAAGCAAATGGTAGAGTCTTTACAAGAAAAGGTAAATACAGTGAAGAATTCTTCCAATTTATATAAGTCTTTTGTAATAAAGGCTTCCGGGGTTGATCCCCTTAGTACAGGTACTTATACCCCCGAGTAGACAATTTTAGGGAATTTTGATGAAATGATGGCATCTCGGTATCAATCCCCAGAGGGGATAGATAGGGCCTAAATGACAAAAATTGATCGAAATAGTACTTAAGGGCCATGACGCCGCAAGGATGGCGGATGAATTCAAAAATAATGTTCCAGACCTGGGGGAACTAGTTGAAGTGGCCAGATACAGAAGGGCCAGCCTAAAGAAGATTGATGAAGATGGTATTTTTCGCCTCCTTCAGGCCTTTAGCGATAATAAGCAGCCTTGAGTTTCTTCAGGAGCTGGGGAAACTTGAGCATTTAATATTCTTTATTCTTTTTGAGGATGAAAATTCCTGGATCCCAGAGTCCCGGATCCAAAATTTAGTATTCTTTAAAATGATCTGTGTCCCGGCCCCCGAGGCTGACCGGTCACTTTTAGAGGTAGTTAATAAAGATTGTCAGAAGGTAGTTGGGCACATCAAGAGGCATTGGGTCGGTGGTTGATTTCTGACAGGGTGGTCTTCTCAAGGTGCTGTTCAAAGGTACACCTCACACGTTGGAGACAGGGCGCCGCATTTTCCATTTATGAGGCATGTAGTCTCGGTCCCCGGGGGACCTACTTTCTACCTTCTCTTCTCTGGCTCTCTTCTCAAGACCGATTCTTTCGATGTATATTCTTGTCTTCTTCTTCTTACATGGCAGACCTATTCCATCTCCAGGTCTTTTGTAGGGTGGCACAGGCAGTGTCGGCCCCCAGATATTGTATTCTATTAAAGCACAATGAAATAGGGTTAGGGTTAGAAGAATTGTATAAATAGGCAGATCGACCTATTTCCAAGGGTTGGTGAAATTGATGATTTTGTTGTCCATATCAATAGCAAAAGTAATTCCTGAGTTTAAGTTGCAGAGCTCAATGCTCCATTGTTCTGTTCTTGTTAGTTAAATGCTCCCCTGGAGCAACCATTGTATCACACACTAGTGCTTGCTAGAAAGAATATTAATGAAGAAGGAAGGATTCATGGCAATGATGTTGTTAACGTCCCCACTTCTGAGTTAATGGTATTTCATATTTTAATGTTCTGTATGTCCTTTGCTATGAATATGTTAAAGTAGATTAACGACCTCTTTATTCCCACTACTGATAAAATGCTAACTGATGGTTGTGTATTTCTTTGGTATTTAGTGTAGTCTTTTAGAGTATTGTTGATGTTCCGGATATTTTAGCATGACCGTAGTTAGATGAAACATTTCTAACCCTGCAGGATCTTTTTCATTTTATTTGCTAAGTGTAGAATGCTCTGGGAAACCCTTACTCTATTGAATCTCTGGGAGAATGAGTTGAAGTAACCAGCTAGCCCCCTCGAAAATAGTCACCCCTCCCAACCGAGCCCCGCACCGTCGTGACCCAACACCCAGGTGCTTGAAGGCCCGGAGAATTCATTTTCCCGGACAACCTTTGTAGGTGGAGTTGGCCAAATTTCCCAGAACCCGGTGACAACTTATGACTGTTGGCGGACCCGGTCAGCAAAACCCTGTCAACAAGTTGATTAGATGCATCATACCTCTCATAGCATCTAGTCAATGAAATAAGATTTCCCTGCTTAATGATCATCTTCTCTAGTATCTTCATATCAGGCTTCCAGAGTTGTTTAACCTTTGTGCTCTTCTCTTCTACTTTCTTCTCCTCCTCTCCTCTCCTTAACAACTTCTATCCTTTGTTTCTTTGGTGGAGATTCATTTTTAGTTGATCAAGTAGTTCTCTTAGGCAATTCCTTGGGATTCTCTTCGCACGATGTCCTCTTAGGTGGTGAAGGTGTGGTTTCAGGTACATAAACTATAGTGGGAGGTGTACTGATTATTTTCTCTATTTCTAGAATTGGAAGGGTTGCAAGAGCAATTCTCAACAAGCCAAAAACACCTTCTTTCATCTTTTTCCTTACCTCTTTCATCTCCTCCTTTTAAATACTAGCCTTAGCTGCTAGATTATCTACCACATTTTCTACTTTCCTCTTCCTTGCATCTTGAGCCTGCACTTACCTTATCTTCACAGACTTCTCTTCATAGGTGCCCCATCTTTCTTTGCATAGATCAATTGCTAAGGATAGTATGTTTTCAACTTGCATAGTCAAAACCTCATAACTCACTTCATATCTCAGAGGATAGCACCATTTAATTCTAGGTTAAACTACTTTGACCATGAAATAGATTGTATCCTTATACTTCTCTACTAAAGCCTTAGGTATCCTCATTATTTCTCTCATCTGCCTCAACAAAATCTTGATCATCCCAAATATTTCACCATCAACCCATGGACTATTCTATCTTCTATAACTCTATGTAATCTAAATTCCACTAGGTTGTTTTTCCTTCCAAGATCTAGGGTGCATACGAGGAAGTCTATGTATAATGTGGATGTACATATATATCAATATAGACCCAAACCTAAATGCCTTAGAATTTTCCTTCTTAATCTCTTTCACATTCTCCAAAAACTATTATGCAAGTACTTCGCAAAGGTTGTACTTAAAATTTTATTTTACCATTTTATATGCCAATATGATTAATCCTATGGATACCGAGTTAGGTTGGGTGCTGCAATGTAGTTTATATCCAAGAATCATGGAAACTAATCTAACATCTTGCTGAAATATATCATTAATGGTCATCACTCTCTTATCTCATCTCGAATGTGTTAGGGTTTCCACTTGTTTCTTTGTGATCTTCTCTGCAACAATAATGACTCCAGAGTTATCCAAACATGTTATACCATGAATCAAATTGCTGCAAATCTTCACTAGTTGATCTCCAATCCAAGTTGATTAGTCATGTACTCTGCTTAGAATGATTTTTATCCATTCCTCTTCATTGAATTCATAGAGTCCCATCATTCTCATGACACTAAGATTTTCAAAATGTGTGAACTCTTCTTTCCATTTTCCATCTGCTCCAATGATGTCCTTTATCTCCTTATAGATCTCAACGTTTCCTAGAGACTCATACTTATAGTGAATGTAAGCCCTAGTGTCTTCGATATGTAGAATGGCATAGGGTGTTTATGAAACACACCTTTGGGATCATCTTCAGTGGAATTAAATGAATGTTTCTTAAATTTGTATCTAGGCCTTCCAAAAACATTGAAAATTAATGGAGTACCCATAACCAAACTTCGCAAATAATAAAAAATACCTCTTCTGTGATGAATGTATGAAGTTATGATTTGTTGAATCGAGCAATGCACTTACTTCTTTGTTCTTCTTCTCAAATATTTGTTCTACTTTGGTTATTATTATTCAAATGATGATTATAAGTTCCTTTTATTAACGTTATACTTCATTGTGTAAAGAAATGATACAGTTCCCGATGAACTCATCTCTGCACGTGATCCAGTCAACTAATAATCTGGCGATCATAGGATATGGCTCAAAAATCTATGCGATCATAGATATATGATCCATAACATTTCTACATACTCTCCCTAAGCTTATAAGAGCTTAATCTCCATAATTAGGGGCTGGATAAATTTCTGATGTTTCTTTGCAATGCTCTCCCTAAGGCCATGGTTGGCCATCTAGGTTGATGTAGCATCTATTGACTCTCCCTGAACCATTTCCTCACTTGGTTCTTCTAACTTCCATACCTTATCACTGTTCATATCTCCTAATTTCCTAAAATGACTATATAAATAATTTTCAATTCTCTTAACATCACCAATATTCTCCTTTTCATTAATAGGTGGAGGAACACTTTTGTTCTTAGTTATATTTTATCTGCAAAACTTCACTATGTGTCCTAGATTATGACATTTGTAGCATGTAGGAGGTGGTCTGTTATGATTGATCTACAACTTAAAATACCTTTCAATGTGTCAAAATTTTTTGCATTTATAACATGTGATCTTAGTTGTTGTTCCTTCTCTAGTGTAATCTTTCTTGATTCTTGATTGATCACACTAGTACATTTGACCCTAGTTTTCGACCAACATTTTCGACGAACTTGCAATATGTTTTTTCTTAGTCGGAATGTAGAAGGAAAACTTTGATTTTTTTAAATTCATGCTCGTGTTAGTCTAAATTTATACAACTAGGATTGTTGGTCAAAATTTAGATGAACACAAGAATAAATTAAAAAAAAAGGTTTCATTACAATTCATTATGTTACGCGATAGAGAAGAGAAATGCCATTATGCAGCAAAGAAGAGTTAAAGGAGGGCCATGAACACCTTGACTCAACCACCTATAAGTTTTCCCTAACTAAAGACAATCTTTTACTCAATAGATGGTGTATTCAGTTTGCAAATAGATGTAATAGATGGTGTATTCAACACGATTCATCATATAAGTGCATCGTTCATTTCAATATTTGTAAAATAATTTTATAATATATTTTTATTTATTAAGGAGTGTAGCATAAGTTGTGCAAGCTGGGAAAGCTACATGGTTTATGAAGGGTTTCTAAATTTTTGTTAGATAACCTGACTACCACAAGGCAAAAAAATAACCAAACACTTGGTTTGCAGGATAGTAAGTTGTCGTCCCTGTATTTTCCCAATCCCCAATTTATGTTCTCGCATTTTCCAAACCTCCAATTTTCATTCCTACATTTTGGAAACCCCTAATTTCCATTCCTACAATTTCCCCATCTATTTCCCCATATATGCCTTTGTGAGCCCCTTCATTTCCCCCAAATATGGGCATCTTAGCTCTAAGCCCGTCAATTTTTGCAACTCCACCATCTACTATATCACCGATGCCAATGGATTATATTTTTGTGCCACCATATTTAAACATGTCTATCAAGACCTCCATTATAGTATTGTTTCCATCGCTATTTCTTGTTGTGGTGGGGAAGATTAGCAAAGTAGCACTGATGAATTGCATTGTCAGTATGATAGTTTTGGGTTTTACAAATTTTTTCATTGTTAATTTGCTACTAGTAAACATTTGATAAGCGACTGATTTTTGTACATGAGGTATTTAGTTTTGTGTGTTTAGGAATTTTATTTTTCTTTCAACTACCTAGTAATCTTTTAGGGTTTAATTTTAATGTAATAAGAGCCAATTGTGTAGCTCATGTATTGTATACTTACCTGATTTGAAGAGGAAAGAGGATGTTCTAATATTTATTTTATTTGAAGAATTAAGTTTCTAGTGAAATTTTTGTTTTTCTCTAGTCTCCCTTACATATCTTGCAATGATGTTTCTATGATGTATTTTATTGAACAGATCACATGAATTAAACTTCTTCAATGTTTAAGTAGGTTAGATTTGTAGGGATGAATATTCATAAAGGTTGTGAAATTTCGCTTTATGTTGCTAATTACATTTCTTTGAAAATTTATTAAATCTTTGAAAAAAATTGATTTTGAACATAATTGCAATCTTTCCATTTCATGAGATTGTGTCTCTTCAATGTATTCGGTCAAACATTTCATTTGCCTTCTTTATAGTTAAACAGGATATAACTCAGACTATTGAGAGACTCTATCAAACATTCAAATTCGTTATCAATGTTTTGAAAATTTTCATGCATATCCATTTGACATTTGATAACCATAGGTTTAAAATGCATCATAATAATAATTTTTAGATTGTTTTCACCATACTGACAAAAGCATGTGACCTCATAAACATTCCCAATGTTACGATGTGGGAGTGTTTTCCTTAGATTGAAATATTTCAAGACCCTCCTTTCAAAACTCTAGTTTTCCCACATTCTGCTCTCATTTTATTTTATTTATTGAGATGACCACTTTTCTAGACATTCTGTCAAACAATTTAGGAACTTTGTCTATGGTTCCTGTTAAATATTGGATCAAAATATATAGCTTTTAAAATTTCTTATATGAATCCAATATATATATATATATATATATATATATATAATTTAAATATATATAATATATATTTAAACACTATATATATATTACTAATATAGTAATAGATATATAAATATATTTAATATTTAATTTATGTTGTATAAATGAGACTTGTATTGTTTGTAGTATATGCTTGTCTTTAATAAACCAACAAATGATTTTAAATATGGGAGATATAATAATATAGAGGCATGTCTCCTTGAGGAGACATGATTCTATATAATTATGTCTCTTCAACATATGAATTAGAAACCGATAACATTAATCGGTATTAAACACATTTTACACATTTCTCATACTGCCTTTTACTTATCGTGCATCGCACATAGTCTATTATGTGCTACGCAAATAATAGTATTATGTGCGTAGCACATAATACTATTATGTTTGCAACACATATCACATTAAGACCGATACAAATCAGTATCTGTAATATATTAATTGGTTTCATTGATTTAAACCAATATCAATCGGTATAATATATAAGTTTAATATTAATATTTCTTTTATCAACTATAATATACATTATACATTGTATATGTATATTTATATATATAATAATATCATTATTATTATTATATATATTAATGTGCATATATAATGTAGAATAATAATATTATCTCATATTGTTTTATCTGAATAACAATATTATCAATTCAATGATGTTTATTTAATTCAATATTATAAGGAGATAATTTTAAATATGTATATTAGTATATAGTAGCAATGACCATTATTATCATGTATGTATATTAATATATTATTTATTTAATTTCTCATAATATTATGATCATTTTATTTGATCGAAGCTATAAACATCAACACTCCCTCTTAGCTAGGGAAGATAAAATGCACATCAAAATAAGTTCATAAATTGTGAAGGTTTGTTCTCAAGTAGATTGCATCCATAGACAATTCTATCCACTGTTCTCAGGTGGATTTCCTCCATCGGCAGTTCGATTCACAAGCTCTCATGTAGATTGCTTCCATTGGAAATTCTATCCACAAACTCACGAGCTTTGGTGTGAATTGCCTCAATCAACAATTCTATCCACAAGATCTCATGTGGATTTCATCTATCGGTGATTCTATCCACAAACTCATGAGATTTAGTGTGGATTGCCTCAATCGGCGATTCTATCCACAAGCTCTCATGTGGATTGCCTCTATCAGTGATTCTATCCACAAACTCACGAGCTTTGGTGTGGATTGCCTCAATCAGAGATTCTATCCACAAGCTCTCATGTGGATTGCCTCTATCATCAATTCTATCCACAAACTCATGAGCTTCAGTGTGGATTTCCTCCATCGGCGATTCTATCCACATGTTCCTAGGTGGATTGCCTTAATCGACAATTCTATCCACAAGATATCTATCACAATACAAGATCAAGTTATTGTAAGATCGTCACCTTGCAATAACTTTAACACATACAAGTGATAATCATTTGGAAGTCATCAATTCCTTTTGATTTACATAGGGTCCATATATTTATAAAATAACATTAATATAATTTATCAATAATCATGTCAAGGTTTACCTCATAAGTGTTCTATCTTTCTCAGTGAACTCCCTCTCAATCATAAGGTATCTTGAATTTATTTTAAAATACACATTTCTCTGAATATACATTTGAATTATTGACTTCAGCAAGGGAATCTTGTATTCTAAGTCTGTCAGGACACTTTCTTGCAGTGTGACCATATTTGTCACATCTAAAACATTTCATTGTAGAGACATCTCTAGGTTTCTTGAATGATTGTTGTTCATATGACTTCTTGCCCTTTTTTCTTTTTGAACTAGTGACGAGAATCTAAACATTTTCTTTTGTGGATTCCATGATTCATCTGGATTTTAGGTTATACTCTACTTGAATGCAGTCATCTTTTAGTCAATCAAATTTGGGGAGTTTAGCGCGATCACTTACTCCTTGTCTAAAGTTTTCCCATGAGATAGGGAGCCCATTTATAGTTATCATAGTTAAATCCCTATCATCATAAATGTGACCAATAGAAGAGAGTTGATTCCTCAATTTTGTTATCCTCATAAAATATGAGGTAATAGTCTCTCCCTAACTCATTTTAATATTAGAGAGTTGATTTTTAAGGGTAAGAATTTTACTGGTGTTGTTGATCTCAAACATGTTTTCTAGGGCTTTGAACATGTCATACGAAGAGTCTAACTTTGTGATGATAGGTAGTAGATGATTTTTCACTCCATCCACTAATAATTCCATTGCTCTAGTATTGTCTTTTTCCCATTTACTCTATTAATATTTTCCTTTAGGTTTAAGAGGATTTTCTATTATTGTCTTTAGCTCATTCTTTCTTAATATCAACATTATTCAAAGTTTCCATGATTCAAAATCAGAGGCACTGTCTATCTTCGAGTCTCATTCCATTTTCCATTCTGTAGGTATGTGACTTCCAAAAATCTGATCTTGATCTTTGTTCAATCTAATCAGATCTTCCTTCAAGCGGTTAGGGTTTAACGAAGGAACCTTGCTCTGATACCATGTTAAATTTTAGATCAAAATATATGGCATTTAAAATTTATTACATGAATCCAATATATAGAGGCATACCTCCTTGAGCAGACATGACTCTATATAATTATGTCTCTTCAACATATGAATTAGAAACCGATAACATTAATCAGTATCAAACACATTTTACACATTGCTTATACTGCCTTTTACTTATCGTGCATCACACATATTCTATTATGTGCTATGCACATAATAGTATTATGTGTGCAACACATATCACATTAAGACCGATACAAATCGGTATCCATAATAGATTAATTGGTTTCATTGATTTAAACCGATATCAATTGGAATAATATATAAGTTTAATATTATTTATTTTATCAATTATAATATATATTATACATTGTATATGTATATAGATATATATAATAATATCATTATTATATATATATATATATATATATATATATATAATTTATTTGTTTTCTCATAATATTATGATCATTTTATCTAATCGAAGCTATAAACATCAATAGTTCCACATTATGGATGAATTCCCAACAAAAATATCTATCAAAAAATTGGTCTAAATTTCTTCCCTTAGTGTAGGAAAATAGAGAATGAAAAAAACTCATAAAATCTGAGCCTACCAATTACATTTGATTGAGATTTTCTAAACATTTTTCAAAAGACTTGTTTTTATTTTGCATCAACCGTAGTCATTGCATTTCATGAGGCATCGTTTAGTTGGGGCATTCTTTAAAAAATGGTTCAAGAGCTTTTAATTTCCAATGATAATACCTGACGAAACCCCAATATATTCATAATTTTATGAATGTCCATATCCTTCAATTGTATTGAAAGGGGACAAAAATCTCTTTTACATAAGAGATTTACCGATATCAAAAGTGCAAGTGAGAGCTTTGCAATTAATATACCAGAGCCATCTTATCACAAAGGACATCAAGTGATGATTTGTTACCTTCATAGTAATATTGAGTTGAATGTGATAATATTTATATCAAATATTAATAAATTCTCTATTGGAAAATGTTTACATGCAACCCAAGACAAAAAATTAAAATCCAAGTTAATAACAAAATACCATGAAATTAAAAACCAATTTAATTAAGTGAATATCATCACTGAAACATAGGAAATGTTCACATTTGATAAGCTATTTCAAAAATTGTCTAATTTTCTATTCATTCTAAATTTAAACAAACTTTTGGGCATGCAGTCACAATAGGTCCATTACGGAGAATTTTTGCAGAGTTCTTTTTGCAGAGTTCTTGGTTCCTACTTCATTTTTTGGTTCGAGATGATATTATGCTATTGATATTTGGTTCATATCTTACAGTAGTGGTTCATTTGAATTCATCTTTAAATTTCCCTAATTGGAAACTGGTATAGTATAGGATCCGCAGGACAACAACAAAATTCAAACACCCAAAACAATGTAGAGAGGCTTTGTGATGCATTTTCATGCATTTTATTCTTTGATGAAGATAAACAATAATAATTTGCATTTGATTATGACTATATTTTTTAGTAGCAGAACCTCCAATGCAGCAAAAACAAATATGGGAAATAGAGAATCCTTATTTTAAGGGCAACATGTTAAGTTGGTGGATCTACCACTAAAATTGTCCTAATCTATAACCAGTCCTTATAGGTGAGAAAAATTCCAATGCATTTTCTAGACCTACTGAATTTTCTGGTTACTTGTGCCTCTTGTGATGTTTATTAGTTATTTGTTTCTTTTATAATATCTGAAATGTTGGTTGACATTAAAATTTGTACTTCGAAAGAACATTGACACTTTTATGCTCATGTCTTGCAACTCTCCATTATATCCCACAATAATTACTTAAACATTTTGTTCAAGATAGCTCATTTTGTATCTATTCTTTGCACTAAGAATTGAAATTTACTTGCAATGTAATCATTTCTCAATATGGCTGAGGGCTTTCTCTTGCTTATTTATCTGGCCATTTTTAAGTTTTAATTTATTATTCACTAGTGGTGCTTCTCTTCTTATGAGCTCTGGTTATCTACTTTTTGCGGTGAATATTTTGGGTTGATGGAGTACATAATTGTTCTTCCCTCTCATTTTTGGGAGTGATGGGAATTTTCTCCTTACAATACTAAAAATTTGGTAAGGTTAGTTTTTTCCTCTCCCCATTCTCATATTAAAAATTCCATTAAGTTGATACTTGGCAAGGAATGGTTAGTAAAGAGTCCCAAAAAAAACACTAAAATGATTTCTCATTTCCTTACAATTTGTATGGATTTTCTATTAGACTGTGATATTCTCTAGTTAATAGCTTATGACTATATTCATCCTTACATGTTTTCTCTCTCAGTTATTGATAGGGCTTTGAATTGTTACACTGTTGTTTCTTGAAAATTTTCATTATCTTGTTTGTAATTGTTTTTGCATTGAGATCCTTTTTGATATCAAATCAGGGGTAATTTTTGACATTTATGATGATACTCTGTTGGATTTTCATTGCTTGATAAACATTGTGGATGCAAAGACACCTTCTACAGAACTGGACTGGTTTGTGGGTCTTCACCAACTCTTTTCTCATCCAGTACATGATGATAATTTGCCTCTTAAGGTTTCTCCTCTCAATCAACACCCTCAATAATCTAGTCCAAGTATTTGGGAGTTTTCATCTCAAGCATTGATTACAAGAACAAGATAAGAAAAGAGAACAAAAAAATAAAATAAGTGAGAAAGATATTCCTTGGAGTGAAATATTAGGAAAATATTTCTCTAAGACTAGATTAGAAAGAGACAAGGTTAGAGATAAAAAGATCAAGGTGGTGGACAAGCTTCTTAAGAAAGGATTTATTTGAGTGGTTTAGGCACTTCTAGCCTACTAGCCTCCAAGGCACCCCAAATAGCCAATACCCTCTGAACTGCCTCACAATAGGTGCTTAGTAATCATGCCCAAAGCCTCTCTTATGAATAATATATTCAATCTAAGAATCACTTCTCCCACCATGAGGTGCCTTTAGTTTGTCAACCCAGGGACGTATACTTGAAATGGTACAGCACAGTATGTGCACTAAGTTCCTTAAGGAGCCAATCTACCTATGCTGCAGGAAAGTAAAATACATGAAAGGAATCTATACTAGGGCTGCAGGAAAGGAAACACACTTAGTCCTTACTAAAATGAATGCTACAACTTACAAAATTCTACTGAAATCTATTCTTCCAACCTAGAGAATTCATTAAAGCTATCCTTGCAGGTGCTACAGGAACATTCATGAAGTACAATGCTATGGGAAGAAACTATAATCTTATATCTAGAATACTGAAAATGTAGGAAGTAAATATATTCTTCTACTCTAATCCACCTACCAAGTGGGCCCCATTGGTTGGCTTCTGCTAATCTATGAACATAGAATATGAACCAAAAGCTACTTCATTATCTTTTAGAACTGGTTACATGAAAAATAAGACATCAAGCTGAAAATGAACTTGCTAAACAAGATACAATCAGAACATTGTTCTCCTTCCAAAAATCCGAACTTACAAACAAACAGTCTCCTCCCTATAAATAGATGATTGACTTCTTTATTCCAAATAGAAAAGGAACTAACTAACTAAAACCATGCCAAAGAAAGAGAATAGGAAGTGCAACGGCCCATGATGTGCACAATGAAGTTTGGATGATCAAGTCAACGTGTTGGTAATACGGAGGTAATATAGCAAAGCTATATCTATGCATCTCTGAAATAGTGGATCCTGATTTGCGATAGCCATGTCTTCTATTGCCATGATGGCTTATCCACACGAAGCTGGTTTTTACATCTTCCTTCAATGCTTTTGAACACTCCCAGTGACTCCTACTCCATGGAAAGATTAGTTAATATGCAAAAGATATTCATCCAAGCAGCTTATCAAATTAATCTAGATGTTAGAACACACATTCAGATTATTATATGAAATACTGCAACATATATATAATATTGGCATAATATGACATATCTATTCCACCCATGGCTTAATGGTTCTTTTTTTCACTTAACAAAAGTTCAACTGACTTAAAGTTCACAATTGTTCTAATAATACTTGAAAACAAAGTGCAAGGACTAATATAATAAAGATAGTAAAATAGGCTCATCACCCTCCAAACAACTCAAGAACCTTCCAAATGGCTAAGGTGAATGATCAAGGTTTAAGAAAGGTTTATTTTGTGAGATTCAATCAGTTTTAGGCTTTCAAGAAACTCCCAACAATCAATTTGTTCAAATTGGCTACTAGGCCTAATTGCTCTCCTAGTAGGTCACCAATGATATAAACATGAACATAACTTTGAATATCATCAAAAGACTAAATCAACACATTGCAGTTATAGACACCCTTTCACCATAATTTAACATACCAAAATATTGTAGTGAGTTACTTTGGACCAAACAACCCGAAACCTTATTGTGTCATATTTTCAAGGGTTAAAATCATGCAATTAAAAAAGGAACTATGTTTCAAACATACCAAATGACCATGAAACCTTCAAAAGTCTAAGGAAATGACTCAAATCCACAAAATATACAATTAATTTGGACCTTGGACCTTTGCAAGGACAAAACCCCCAAATGTAACCCAAAAACCCCTATAAACTAGGGCTGACACAATGTCACACTTCCCAATGCTTCCTCCAACTCCTAAGAGTTCTTACACCATAATATTGGTGTCCTCAAGCAACTTCAAGAATAAAATGGGGTCCTCCAATGGATGGATCTCCTACTGTTGCTCCATAGCCACACCTTTCAAGGCCATTTCATGCCTCTAGACACAATAAGTTGATCAATTGACTGATCACCTACACTTATCAACTCTCTCCTGCAATTTTAGGCACAAATAAAAATTGTACATTTCAACAATTCATCCCCAAGCCACATTTACAACATTATGGGGATGGTTACATCATTTTTCTTAATGAAAATAATGGAAAACTGACTGTTACAACCCCTTTGCAAATATATTTGATATTAAAAAATGGAATCCTTAAATTATGGATCAAATCAATCTTAAAAACATCCCTCAACATATTTGAATGATCAAACAATGGAAACCAATGCAATGAAGACTCAAAATATGCAAGAAATCACGAATATTATTCAATTGATGTGTACAATCTATACAATCTCATCACCAGTCCATACTTCTCTATTTTCCCAAAATCTAAGAATTTTTATAAGTAATTTATCAAATTCCTCAACCAATCCCAAGTGATTGGGAAGGAGTTAGACTTGTTAGAATCCATGAAGACTTCAAAATAACAAAATGTTGATTGCTTGCACAGTTTAGGAACAGTCAAGACTAAAATCACTTCCTCTTCCTTAAATGTCAATGATATAATACAATAATGACATGGAGAAAATAAAAAATAAAAATGCAATCATTGTACTCCATTCTCAAATCAATAACACATCTTATCAACATTTTAATTGCCCAAACTATAAACAAAGGTCCTTATAATGCTTGTAAGCAACTTTGGTGGACCTAGGGAACAATGCTAAGCCACACACACACATACCTATGATTTATGATTAAACACCAAATGTAACTATTTCTTAACAGTCCTAAACTGACTCTCAGGTTGTTTACATTGGTTTAGTATTGTTGTCAAGTTGATAACATAGTTGTCAACTCGACAACTATTTATTTATCACTTACAACTCATATTGAATACCACCTTATTTATCCCTTATTTAAATTTTCCCAAGACACCAAGAAAGTAAATCAAATTTTCAGATACCCATTATCAATTAAAACAACATATCAAAAGATTTCAAAGGTTTGTTTTGGAAAGTACCCTATTGTCCTAACCTCGTGCCTAGTTTTTATCCCCAAAATAGTGACTTTTACAAAGAGACCTACCTTTAAACACCTCCCCAAAGTATGTAACCTTGGTAAGTCTCATAAAATACATCCAATTAGAGTATTATCAAGTTTATTTGGTCCAATGACCTCTGAAATTACCAAATCCCCAATTAGGCCTCCACAAACCCTCAAATCCTAGGGCTTTGTCAATCTCACTCCAAAACTCCTTCAATGACCCAATCAGTAGTCAATACACCATGTATTTGACATATGTAGATGGATATCAAAATAAAATAGGTTCCTTTTTAAGGAAGTTGGGCTACTACAGTACCCATGCCACAACTTTCACTCACCTTAAACCTACATGTTTTAGTGATCACCCTACAATCCAATGGTTATTCCTGCATTGGGAAGGTTAGATTAATATAATACAATGTTACGATTCATCCCATAATCCTAGACAATAGAGTATGGGTATGGGTCTTAATTCATGAGTCAAAGAAAAACCAATAATACTGAACTGTCATGGGATATTCAGACTTGAAGATACCAAATTCAATACAAATACCTTAAAATTAACCCAACCAAGTTATTAAAACATTAAAAAATGGAGTTATAATCGTTTAGCACAATGAGACTTAGTTTTCCTTGATGTATTATTCTTGTTGTGGGTGTTGAGACCATGTTTATCTTGCAAATGGTTTTCTTAGAGTGCTTTAAAAAAATTTGGCTTAACATCCTTAGTGCTATCTTGTGCGTTGCTTAGAAGACTTTTAATCACAATAGCCGAGTTGAAGGATTTTCCTACCAAGGAGTTAAAAATATGTTACATTTTACCACTTGGTGCAGGAGCACCCAAACTAAACCGCATGCTCCTATGGACCCTATGGGATCATTCTAGTTCCTAAGAGGCCTTTACAAACATAAACACACTAGGGTTAGTCATTGGATCACCATGTAAGACCATAGTACCAAGATTGGCACAATTTAAGCCCTTGGGTCACTATGAGTCAATTATGATCCCAAACCCTAGAAATAGGTTGTTTTTGATTTTTTAGTGTTTGGATCCACTAGGGATCATCTCAATAACATCTTGACCAAATTTGGTCACTAGAGTTGCAAAAATGCACAAAATGTAAAAGTTGCTCAAAAGTTGTCAAGCAACTTTTGAGCAAACTTAACAACTTTTTGAAAATCAACTCCCAAATGGTCAAGTCAGTTCAAACTTGTTTTGTAACCATTGGGAGTGCCTAAAATAACCCATTCAGGCGAGTGGTAGGAAAGAGATGTAATTTGTTATTTGAAATCAATAAAATATAACCATTTTCTTGCATTCTGGAAAAAATAGTCATCGTGTAAAGATAGGTACTACTAGAGAAGCATGTGAATCTGACATGGAGAGATAGTGGTTTGAATATTATTCCTTTTGGTTTTAGTCTCATGCTTTGATCATCTGTAGATTTCAAGTTATTCAATTTTTAATCCTACTGCCTGGATTATAGGCCCTAAGTGAAGGTTTCTTAGAAAAATGTTTGTATCTTAACTTTCCACCATGGCAAACTAATAAAACTTGGTGGAAAGCTTTCTCTTAGGATTCCCTTTAAAATTTTGCAAGATAGGGTTCTCAAGTTGGAGGGAAGTGGGAAATAATTGATGCCCTAGGTGTATATGCACATGTATGCACCAATCCTAATTTAGGATAGCAGTCATAACTTATGTCTTGGGATTGATCAGAGGCTCCAAGTCAGAGGAGGAGACATTTGTGCATCCCCTCACATGATCCAATAGTCATTTTTGGCATTTCATGTACCTAAATGGTACTTGTAGTGTAATTGGAGGCCTAATTAGGGCTAATTGGTAGAGAAATTTGGTTCACCATTCTATCTTCTTTTCAATTCCAAGTTCCAAGGCTTAAGACCAAAGCCTTTGGCTAAAAAGGGTATCTGAAATCCTGATTAGTTCATGTGGTTGTGTTGAGAAATCTCAAATGAGATCAAAATTCCCTCAGAAAAAGGATACAAGCAAAAACCTACGTTTGTGAAGAGGGTATGGGTTGTCTTTAAGTGAAAGAACCATTGGAACTAAGAAGTAGGAACCTAAATAGACCAAAACTACAAGCATAGGTCACCGCTAGTCCTACATGTCTTTTTGGGGGTATTCTTGTGATTGAGGGTCATTGGCTTGTGAGACCAACCTAGATAGTTGGTATTGAAGGATTGATAAATCTAGTGATTAGGTTACCCTTGGAGTTTTGGGGTTGTGAGAACCTTAATAAAATCATTCTATTACACTTGTGATAAGTGTAAAGCCTTGTGACCATCACAAAGATGACAATCTAGGGTACCTTTCCCTATTGAGAGACCTTTGCCAAGCTTCCAGTTGCCCCACCTGCATCAAGTGGTATCAGAGCAACTGGAAGCTTGGAAAAGGTCTCTTAATAAGGAAAGGTACCCTATATTGTCATCTTTGTGATGGTCATAAGGCTTTACACTTATCAAAAGTGTAACAGAAGGATTTGATTAAGGTTCTCACAACCCCAAAACTGGTATCGAGAGTTTTCTTTCAATGATTCTATGAATAGGTCAACAGGCAAGACTCCCTTCCAAGAAGTATATGGCATTCAGCCCAAAGGACCATTGGATCTAGTAGAACTCCCATATGATCTCAAAACCAGTGCTCAAGGACAAGAACTGGCAGAACTTATAACAAAGGTGCATTGTGAGGTGAAAGAAACACTACAAAGATCAACTTTGAAATACAAGGAACATGTAGACAAAAGAAGATGGGAAATCCACTTCAAAGTTGGAGACAAGGTATGGGAATTCTTGAGGAAAGAGAGGCTACCTAAGGGTAGATATTCCAAACTTCACATGAAAAAATTTGGACCATGCAATATCCTTAACAAAATGGGTGAGAATGCATATGAGATCTCTCTTCCTCCCACCTTGCAAATTTCTCTAATATTCAATGTTGCAGACCTGACTCCCTATAAGGGTACAACAGATGAACCAAATGATCAAAGAAAATAGACAGGTTTGAGTGATGAAGAATATGTCACCAATCTCCCACCAAGCAAGCCAACAGAATTGGAATCCATTTTGGACATCAATGTCTTGAAGCAGACAATAAAGAACAAGTACATGTAGTACTTAGTTAAATGGAAAGGTCTTCCTTCCATAGATGCTACCTGGATGACTGAAGACCGGATCAAACAACATGGCACCACTGTTGCTCAACTATCCTCAAGTAGGAACTTGAGTTCTCATCTCATGGGGTGTATGGTGTAGGAGCACCCAAACTAAACCAAATGCTCCTATGGACCCTAGGGGTTCATTCTAGGTCCTAAGAGGCCTTTACAAACATAAACACACTAGGGTTAGTCATTCGATCACCATGTAAGACCATAGTACCAAGATTGGCACAATATAAGCCCTTTGGTCACTATGAGTCAGTTATGATCCCAAACCCTAGAAATAGGTTGTTTTTGAGTTTTTAGTGTTTGGATCCACTAGGGATCATCTCAATAACATCTTGACCAAATTTGGTCACTAGAGTTGCAAAAATGCACAAACTGTAAAAGTTGCTCAAAAGTTGTCAATCAACTTTTGAGCAAACTTAACAACTTTTTGAAAATCAACTCCCAAATGGTCAAGTTGGTTCAAACCTGTTTGGTAACTATTGGGAGTGCCTGCAATAGCCCATTTAGGCGGGTGGTAGGTGAGAGATGTAATTTGTTATTTGAAATCAATAAAATACAACCATTTTCTTGCATTATGGAAAAAATAGTCATCATGTATGGATAGGTATGGATAGAGAAGCATGTGAATCTGACACAGGGAGATAGTGGTTTGAATATTCTTCCTTTTGGCTTTGGTCTCATGCTTTGATCGTCTGTAGGTTGCAATTTATTTAATTTTTAATCCTACTGCCTGGATTATAGGCCCTAATTGAGGGTTTCTTAGAAAATTGTTTGTATCTTCACTTTCCACCATGGGAAACTAATAACCCTTGGTGGAAAGCTTTCTCTTAGGATTCCCTTTAACATTCTGGAAGATAGGGTTCTCAAGTTTCATGGAAGTGGTAAATAAATGATGCCCTAGGTGTATATGAACATGTATGCACCAATCCTTATTTAGGACACTAGTCATAACTTTTGTGTTGGGATTGATCAGAGGCTCTAATTCGGAGGAGGAGAAATTTGTGCATCCCCTCACATGATCCAATAGTCATTTTGGGCATTGGATGTACCTAAAGGGTACTTGTAGTGTAATTGAAGGCCTATTTAGGGCTAATTGGTAGAGAAATTTGGTTCACCATTCTGTCTTCTTTTCAATTCCATGTTCTAAGGCTTAATTAAAAAGCCTTTATCCATAAAGGGTATGTGAAACCCTAATTAGTTCATGTATCTATGTGGAGAAATCTCAGATGAGATCAAAATTTCCTCTGAAAAAGGCTACAAGAAAAAATTGTTAGATTAGGTAGAAATTCTAATCTCCGAAGAACACCTGCATGCATAACCCTGTTACATGGAATAAGCAAAAGAATAGAAAGGAAGAAAACTATGGAGGCAAAAAGGCCAGAGGCATCATGTTCCTATGCAAAAGAATGATATTCTATTATGAACAATATCTCTATTATAAAATACAAAGAGTTGATTCCTTAAAAGGAATCATGAAACCCTAAAAGGGAAACCCTAAGGTTGACTTAAGCAACTAGAGTGAATAGGTGAGTTAGTAATTAGATCAAAATGATTTATTTAATAACCCAAAAGGAATATTACTCTAACAGCTCCCCTTAAGATAAGCTTAGGGAGAACCAAAACCTAGGTGACAACTATAGAAAGCAGGAAAGATGGGTCCTGACAATAAAGGCCTGATCAGGTACCCAAGAACAAGAAATCCCTATAAAGCGGGGAAATAGAGAAAATCCAATGGAAAAAATGCTACCCAAAAAAGAGATAAGCTAGATGAAGGAAACAAAACCTCTAATCTAGGAAAAAAGTCCCAAAGAAAGGAACAAGAAAGAGCATGTATAGCGTCTCCCAAGCATGAAGCCGCAAACACTGTCAGAAGTAACTGCTGGAACCCCCACTGAAATAGTGCATGACCAGGTAGAGAAGACAAAGTCTAAAGAGCTGATCAATCAAAGAGGTGATCTCCAAATGTAGAAATAAACAAATGTCTATATAGTAGATGATCCATCTCACCGAAATGCATAGGTGCCTAGCCACTGCATCTGCCTAGTACATAGGAACAAAAATTGAATACGTAGATCACTCAACTAAACCAAGGAGGAAATAGAACCAATAAGTGAACCCCCCCATAATGCTGAACAGGGAGAGGTGTGATAGGAACACTGAAAAGAAATGCCAGAACCAACTACAAGAGGAAGAATCAGGAACACCCAGTGTAGAAGAAGGTACAAGAATAGGATAAAGGGCAGTGCCGAAGCAGAAGAAATGATCTTCTAGATACACAACATGGGGAAAATGTTATGAAAGGTAAACTCACTTGACAAAGGTGGATGAGCACATAAGGCAAAACCATCATAACGCCCCATGGCACTTTATAACTAAGTGCGAGTACAAACAAACAAACAAAGGTACTCAAAATCCCAGATATGCAAAAGTAGACACTTTATCTTAGTGCATTTACAAAAAAAAGGAATGCTATAGAAGAGAAGTATACAATGCTCAGAGAGTCAGAAAGAAGAGTGAGCTAGAGGAATAAAGGAAGAGATCCTAGGACCTTTAGAACCCAAGTAATCCACTAGAGTGTAGAAGTACAAAACTTAGAGGAGAGCGAACCTAGAGCAGAATCTGGAAAAAACACCCCTGCCACTGAAAGACTCACTGAACTAGCTTTTTGATGATATCTGGTTTCCTAAAAAAGGAGTCTGGATGAGAAAGATATGGCTCCCAGAAGGAAAAAAAAACATCAGACTTTGATAGTAAAAAACACTACCAAAATGGTAGAACCCAAAACCCCAACCTCCATCATCAGAAAGAGCTTGGAAAGTGCTTTTTGACGATATAAAGAAGTCAGAAAATAACCTCTATTTTCTCTAGTTAGAGCAAAAACACCAGTAGAGGATCAAAAGAGCTCTAAAAAAAATAAATTTAAAGCCCCTAGGGCTGAAAAAATTGAGCCCCTAGGCATATGGCACGCGTAGGGGGTTGAAGGGCGGAGCCCTTGGTCACTTATGTGACTACCGCTATGCAGAGATAAGACTGTGGGGATAAAATCCCATTGGGCGGTGCGCAGGCTGCGATGCTGAGCCGGCGGAGCTGGGCCTATGGGGATTGGGTTGCGGTGGGCCGGCGGAGCGGAGGAGTCTAGAGCAACAGAGCCTAGTGAAGGAGGGCCGATGACAGTGGAATAGAGCTAGCGGTCGGTGGGGGCTAGGCATGGTAGGCTACGATGGAGTGGTGGTGGCCCAACGGTGGCGCCTTTGAAAATGCACTGGCTATGTTTTTTAACGCAACAAAAAACCATAGAAAAATGATTTTTTTAAATTTTTTCTCAGTTTTCATGCCTGTACGACACTAGAAACCAAAATGTTTTTGCCTCAGAGCCACATTGTCAAAAATGGACAAGTTTTATATGGATTTTGGGGTTTTTGGGTGCTCTAAGCTCAATGGAGATGTCAGTTTGAGCCCAAAGTAACCAGAAACAAAGCCCACCTCTAAATCCACATAAAAAACTCTGAAAACTAGAAAACCTCCTACTTCTGAAACACTTCAATAAAACATGAACAAAGAGCCGCACAATGGCTCTCATACCATGTTAGATTAGGTAGAAATTCTAATCTACCAAGAACACCTGCATGCATAACCCTGTTACATGGAAGAAGCAAAAGAACATAAAGGAAGAAAATTATGGAGGCCAAAAGGCCAGAGGCATCATGTTCATATGCAAAAGAATGATATTCTATAATGAACAATATCTCCATTATAAAATACAAAGAGGTGATTCCTTAAAAGGAATCATGAAACCCTAAAAGGGAAACCCTAAGGTTGACTTAAGAAACTAAAGTGAATAGGTGAGTTAGTAATTAGATCAAAATAATTTAATTAATAACCCAAAAGGACTATTACTCTAACAAAAACCTAGGTTTATGAAGAAACCATGGGGTATGGGTTGTCTTTAAGTGAAAGAACCATTGGAACTAAGATGTAGGGACCTAAATAGACCAAAACTACAAGCATAGGTCACCACTAGTCCTACATGTCATTTTGGGGGTAATCTTGTGATTGAGGGTCATTGGCTTGTGAGACCAACCTAGATAGTTGGTATTGAAGGATTGATAAATCTAGTGATTAGGTTACCCTTGGGATTTTGGGGTTCCGAGAACCTAAATAAAATCCTTCTATTACACTTGTGATAAGTGTAAAGCCTTGTGACCATCACAAAGATGACAATCTAGGGTACCTTGCCCTATTGAGAGACCTTTGCCAAGCTTCCAGTTGCCCCACCTACATCAAGTGGTACTAGAGAAACTGGAATCTTGGAAAAGGTCTCTCAATAGGGAAAGGTACCCTATATTGTCATCTTTGTGATGGTCACAAGGATTTACACTTATCACAAGTGTAATAGAAGGATCTGATTAAGGTCCTCACAACCCCAAAACCCCTATTGAGATTTTTCTTTCAATGATTCTATGAACAGGTCAACAGGCAAGACTCCCTTCCAAGCACTATATGGCCTTCACCCCAAAGGACCATTGGATCTAGTAGAACTCCCATCTGATCTCAAAACCAGTGCTCAAGGACAAGAACTGGAAGAACTTATAACAAAGGTGCAGCACAAGGTGAAAGAGACACTACAAAGATCAACTTTGAAATAGAAGGAGCATGCAGACAAAAGAAGAAGGGAAATCCACTTCAAATTTGGAGACAAGGTATGTGCATTCTTGAGGAAAGAGAGACTACCTAAGGGTAGATATTCCAAACATCACATGAAAAAAGTTGGACCACATAATATCCTTAACAAAATGGGTGAGAATGAATATGAGATCTCTCTTCCTCCCACCTTGAAAATTTATCCAATATTCAATGTTGCAGACCTAACTCCCTATAAGGGTACAACAAATCAACCAAACGATCAAAGAAAATAGATAGGTTTGAATGATGAAGACTATGTCACCAATCTGCCACCAAGCAAGCTAGTGGAATTAGACTCCATTTTATACACCAAAGTCTTGAAGCAGACAATAAAGAACAAGTACATGTAGTACTTAGTTAAATGGAAAGGTCTTCCTTCCATAGATGCTACCTAGATGACTGAAGACCAGATCAAACAACATGGCTCCATTGTTGCTCAACTATCCTCAAGTGGAAACTTGAGTTTTCATCTCATGGGGAGTATGGTGTAGGAGCACCCAAACTAAACCACATGCTTCTATGGACCCTAGGGGTTTATTCTAGGTCCTAAGAGGCCTTTACAAACATAAAAACACTAGGGTTAGTCATTGGATCACCATGTAAGACCATAGTACCAAGATTGGCACAATATAAGCCCTTGGGTCACTATGAGTCAGTTATGATCCCAAACCCTAGAAATAGGTTGTTTTGAGTTTTTAGTGTTTGGATCCACTAGGGATCATCTCAATAACATCTTGACTAAATTTGGTCACTAGAGTTGCAAAAATGCACAAAATGTAAAAGTTGCTCAAAAGTTGTCAAGCAACTTTTAAGCAATTTTAACAACTTTTTGAAAATCAACTCCCAAATGGTCAAGTTGGATAAAACTTTTTTTTTAACCATTGGGAGTGCCATAAATAGCCCATTCATGTGGGTGGTAGGCGAGAGATGTAATTTGTTATTTGAAATCAATAAAATATAACCATTTTCTTGCATTCTGGAAAAAATAGTCATCATGTATGGATAGGTACAAATAGAGAATCATGTGAATCTGACATAGGGAGATAGTGGTTTGAATCTTATTCCTTTTTGTTTTGGTCTCATGCTTTGATCATCTGTAGGTTTCAAGTTATTCAATTTTTAATCCTACTGCCTGGATTATAGGCCCTAATTGAGGGTTTCTTAGAAAATTGTTTGTATCTTCACTTTCCACCATGGTATACTATTAAACCTTAGTGGAAAGATTTCTCTTAGGATGCCCTTTAACATTATTCAAGATAGGGTTCTCAAGTTGCAGGGAAGTGGGAAGTAATTCATGCCCTAGGTGTATATGCACATGTATGCACCAATCTTGATTTAGGATAGTAGTCATAAATTTTGTCTTGGGATTGATCAGAGGCTCTAATTTAGAGGAGGAGACATTTGTGCATCCCATCAAATGATCCAATAGTCATTTTGGGCATTGGATATACCTAAATGGTACTTTTAGTGTAATTGGATGCCTAATTAGGGCTAATTGGTAGAGCAATTTGGTTCACCATTCTATCTTCTTTTCAATTCCAAGTTCCAAGGCTTAAGTCCAAATCCTTTGGCTAAAAGGGGTATCTAAAACCCTAATTAGTTCATGTGGTTGTGTGGAGAAATCTCAAATGAGATCAAAATTCCCTCTGAAAAAGGCTACAAGCAAAAACCTAGGTTTGTGAAGAGGTTATGGGTTGTCTTTAAGTGAAAGAACCATTGGAACTAAGAAGTAGGGACCTAAATAGACCAAACCTACAAGCATAGGTCACCCCTAGTCCTACATGTCATTTTGGGGGTATTCTTGTGGTTGAGGGTCATTGGCTTGTGAGACCAACCTAGATAGTTGGTATTGAAGGATTGATAAATATAGTGATTAGGTTACCCTTGGGGTTGTGAGAACCTTAATAAAATCCTTCTATTACAATTGTTATAAGTGTAAAGCCTTATGACCATCACAAAGATGACAATATAGGGTACCTTTCCCTATTTAGAGACCTTTTCCAAGCTTCCAGTTGCCCCCCCTGCATCGAGTGGTATCAGAGCAACTAGAAGCTTGGAAAAGGTCTCTCAATAAGGAAAGGTACCCTATATTGTCATCTTTGTGATGGTCACAAGGCTTTACACTTATCACAAGTGTAATAGAATGATTTGATTAAGGTTCTCACAACCCCAAAACCTGTATTGAGAGTTTTCTTTGAATGATTCTATGAACAGGTCAACAGGAAAGACCCCCTTCCATGCAGTATATGGCCTTCACCCCAAAGGACCATTGGATCTAGTAGAACTCCCATCTAATATCAAAACTAGTGCTCAAGGACAAGAACTGGCAGAACTTATAACAAAGGTGCATCGTGAGGTGAAAGAAACACTACAAAGACCAACTTTGAAATACAAGGAACATGCAAACAAAAGAAGAAGGGAAATCCACTTGAAAGTTGGAGACAAGGTATGGGCATTCTTGAGGAAAGAGAGACTACCTAAGGGTAGATATTCCAAACTTCACATGAAAAAATTTTGACCATTCAATATCCTTAACAAAATGGGTGGGAATGCACATGAGATCTCTCTTCCTCCCACCTTGCAAATTTCTCCAATATTCAATGTTGCAGACCTAACTCCCTATAAGGGTACAATAGATCAATCAAATGATCAAAGCAAATAGATAGGTTTGAATGATGAAGACTATGTCACCAATCTCCCACCAAGCAAGCCAGTGGAATTGGACTCCATTTTGGACACCAAATTCTTGAAGCAGACAAGAAAGAACAAGTACATGTAGTACTTAGTTAAATGGAAAGGTCTTCCTTCCATAGATGCTAGCTGGATGACTAAAGACCAGATCAAACAATATGGCACCACTATTTCTCAACTATCATCAAGTGGGAACTTGAGTTCTCATCTCATGGGGAGTATGGTGCAGGAGCACCCAAACTAAACCACATGCTCCTATGGACCCTATGGGTTCATTCTAGGTCCTAAGAGGCCTTTATAAACATAAACACACTAGGGTTAGTCATTGGATCACCATGTAAGACCATAGTACCAAGATTGGCACAATATAAGCCCTTGGGTCACTATGAGTTAGTTATGATATTAAACCCTAGAAATAGGTTGTTTTTGAGATTTTAGTGTTTGGATCCACTAGGGATCATCTCAATAAAATCTTGATCAAATTTGGTCACTAGAGTTGCAAAAATGCACAAAATGTAAAAGTTGCTCAAAAGTTGTCAAGCAACTTTTGAGAAAACTTAACAACTTTTTGAAAATCAACTCCCAAATGGTCAAGTTGGTTCAAAATTGCTTTTTAACCATTGGGATTGCCTACAATATCCCATTCAGGCAGGTGGTAGGTGATAGATGTAATTTGTTATTTGAAATCAATAAAATATAACCATTTTCTTGCATTATGGAAAAAATAGTCATCGTGTACGGACATGTACGGATAGAGAAGCATGTGAATCTGACATAGGGAGATATTGGTTTGAATATTCTTCCTTTTGGTTTGGTTCTCATGCTTTGATCATCTATAGGTTGCAATTTATTCAATTTTAATCCTACTACCTAGATTATAGGCCCTAAGTGAGGGTTTCTTAGAAAAATGTTTGTATCTTCACTTTCCACCATGGGAAACTAATAAAACATGGTGGAAAGCTTTCTCTTAGGATTCCCTTTAACATTTTTCAAGATAGGGTTCTCAAGTTGTAGGGAAGTGGGAAAGAATTGATGCCCTAGGTGTATATGCACATGTGTGCACCAATCCTGATTTAGGATAGCAGTCATAAATTTTGTCTTGGGATTGATCAGAGGCTCTAAGTTGGAGGAGGAGACATTTGTGCATCCCCTCACATGATCCAATAGTTATTTTGGAAATTGGATGGACCTAAAGGGTAATTGTAGTGTAATTGGAGGCCTAATTAGGGCTAATTGGTAGAGCAATTTGGTTCACCATTCTGTCTTCTTTTCAATTCCAAGTTCCAAGGCTTAATTCCAAAGAATTTGGCCATAAAGGGTATCTAAAACCCTAATTATTTCATGTGGTTGTGTGGAGAAATGTAACATGAGATCAAAATTCCCTCTGAAAAAGGCTACAAGCAAAAACCTAGGTTTGTGAAGCAACCATGGGGTATGGGTTGTCTCTAAGTGAAAGAACCATTGGAACTAAGAAGTAGGGACATAAATATACCAAACCTACAAGAATAGGTCACCCCTGGTCCTACATGTCTTTTTCGGGGTATTCTTGTGATTGAGGGTCATTGGCTTGTGAGACCAACCTAGATAGGTTGTATTGAAGGATATATAAATTTAGTGATTAGGTTACCCTTGGGGTTTTTGGGTTGTGAGAACCTTAATAAAATCCTTCTATTACACTTGTGATAAGTGTAAATCCTTGTGACCATCACAAAGATGAAAATCTAGGGTACCTTTCCCTATTGAGAGACCTTTGCCAAGCTTCCAGTTGCCCCACCTGCATCACCACTATTCTTGTTTTCAAAGCTCTCTCTCATCATATTTTCTTGATACTATCCTCTTTTTGAGGATAATCATTTGACAGAAGATGATTCTAGAATACTTAGATGATAAATGATGAAGAAGATTTTAAAATGTTCATTTGATGATGTTTATGAAGAAGATTTGAAAATCTTGCACCAATCTGAATTGGATCAATCATCATTTTCAAATCTTCTTCATCAATTGCCATCAACCATTTTACAAGAGAAACACCTTTATATATATGAATCTTGGTTTACCTTTCCCTGTAATCATGATGCAAAATTTTTCCATGAAGTATGTTTGGGGTATAATGCATTCAAGAAAAATTCCCTGGAGGATGCTTAATCTTTTGTACTATAAAATACCTATTTATTGGTAATTTGAAGCCATCAATGGAAACTTACAATCTTGAACAATTAGTATACCATTGATGGGTTCATTAAGTGAAATGGATTTTTATGATCTGGAACCCCCTTTGGTGATGATCCTACACAGTTCCACATAGAAACAACATATTCCTTAGAAGACTTTTTATCTCACAACAACTGAGAAACATAAATGTAGGAATCATGGTCACAATTCTTTGGAGACACAACATAATAGAGTGGTATACCTAGATAATGCAACGCAACCACTACTCCTCCAATTTGAATTTGACACTCTAGGATCTAAAACCATCCTTATCTATGGTTTTTCAACCCTACAATGTCAACTTAGAGCTAGAGGAGTAGTGGTTTCATTGCATTGTCTGGGTATACCACTCAATTATTTTGTGTCTCCAAAGAATTGTGACCATGATGCATACATTTATGTTTCTTAGCTATTGTGTCCCAGGACCCCTTATGACCCATTATGACCCTTTACGACCCCTAATAATACATCTTATAGGTCTTAAAGTGTCATAAGGGGTCATAAGATGCTCCTAGGATGGGCAAGATGAACTTCCACCTTCATGTGGTTGGCCCTGTTAAGTAGAGAATGTTAAACTATTCTTAAAACAAAGAGAAGCTCAATATTTTAGGGTCCCAGGGACAAAAATAATTTATTTTTAGTCTTTTGTTCATGAAATCGTCAAAACCTATTATGCTTCTGCATCTCATCAACACTAGAGGTCTAAAGGAATCAATTATTTGATCATTTCTGAGAAGGTAAAAAAAAGATAATATTATTGTATCTTTCATTTCTTTTATCCATTCATATTTTCTACCTTCTCTTCATCTTTAGTAATATATTGGATACTATGTAGTGTACATAAAGGCAATGTAATGATTATTCTCAATGTTCGATGGGTATAAGTCTTCCAGCCCTTTCGTAGTATCTAGGACTAAAGATAGCAGAGCTCAATAGACCATAATAATTGGTTTCCATCTTTGGTCCATACGATTGACGAAATGTTTTATCTTTTGTTATCTCATCAAAATACAGTGATCTAAAAGAATTTAATAGATGGTATTTTAATGTATAACATACATTATTTTAGTTTGATGCTACATGAATTTATCTATTTCCCATACTTGTGGACTGTGGGGCATTGATAAATAAGAACCCCCTCCCATGGTCTGAGTAATGCATGCCACATGAGGAGATGCTTCTTTATCGCTATCTCCATAGTCTAAAAGTGCATGAAGTAGATAAATTCATGCAACATCAACTTAAATAATATACATTATCATGAAAATATTCTATTAAATTTTTTCAAATCCCCACATTTGATGAGCTAATGAAATATAAAACACTTTTTTAGTAATATGGACCAAAGACGGAGACCAACTATTATGGTCTCTTGAGCTATGTTATCTTTAGTGTGCCTATCTGTCACTTTTTCAATTCACCTAGAAAATATTTTGATGAGAATTTAACAACCATTTTTTACGACAGAGCTATACAAGAGACGAAATGATATTCCTTATATCGTTTGTATTTTGAGGACCCTTTGGTTGCAATGGTTTAAAATGTTGGTCGTTTGATCCATAATAATTGTGGACCATGCACCTACCTTATTTTGATGTATGATTAGTCAAATATATGACAAAAATTTAGGGCATCAAAAATGAGACAAAAAAAGTTCAACATTCAGATTGGTCATCTGTTCGACAATATGGTGTTGAAAAATAGGCGAATGCTCATCAAAATTTGGGGTGAAATTTACTAGTGAGTGATATCAGCATGGATTTTGTTCTTGGCTTACCGATGACAGCAAGAGGTAATGATTCCATATTTGTTGTTGGTGATATATTTTTCTGAGATGAAACATTTCATACCATGTAGAAAAACATCAGATGCCGTACATATAGAAGATCTTTTCTTCAAGGATATTGTCAGATTGTATGGATTACTGAAGAGTATCATCTCTGACTAAGACAGTAAATTTGTTGGCTATTTTTGGAAAACACTATAGAAGAAGCTAGACACTGAGTTTTAGTATACTTCTACATTTCATCCATAGACTGATAGACAAACAAAGGTTGTAAATAGAAGTTTGGGTAACTTGTTGAGATGTTTAGCTAGAGATAAATCAAGTAATTGGGATTTGATGTTAGCACAAGAAGATTTTTCATATAATAATTTAGTGAATAGGAGTACTAGAAAGAAACCTTTTTAGATTGTTACTGGCATGAAATTGAGAGGTATATCATATTTGAGAGATGTTTCTGGAGAAGAGAAGACAAGTGTTGAAGGAGAAGAATTTGCTGAGTTTACGAAAACATTGCATGAAGAAGTGAAACATAAGTTGGAGCAAAGTAATAAAAAATATAAGGATAGTGTAGATAGATCAATAAGACATAAGAATTTTGAGATTGATGATGAAGTATTGGTTCATTTTAGGAAAGGTAGATTTCCTATTGGAACATATGGTAAATTGAAGATGAAGAAAGTTGGTCCTTGCAAGATATTGAGGAAGTTTGATAGTGGAAATTCTTATGAAATAGAATTACCCAGTGACATGGATATATTACCTATATTCAACATTTTAGATTTGTATAAATATCATTAACCTGATGAAGTGACGATGCCAAGTGATTATCCTAAGAAAATGATCAAATAAGTTGAACAGATTTTGGAAGAGAGAATTGACAGAAGCACCAGAGGAAAAAATTACATGAAATACTTGGTAAAGTGGAAGAACAGATTGATTGAAGACTCTACATGGATTTCTAAATCTGATTTGGACTCACCTTAGGTTTTACCACACTCATGATTCATAGAATCATTTCATTTAACCTTAGGTGTCTGATGTAGGAGCATCTTGGGTTCTTAGCAATCCTGTAACAATGAAATATATGTTTATTTTGGGTTCGGTAGCTTGTTGGAAAATACTCGGTAAAGTGATTGATAACTACTCTTTTTTGGTCAATTGAAGGTTTTTTGATTCATTCCACCAATTGATCTCAATTAGTTGTTTTGGCTAGCTTCACCGTTCAGTCTTGGTGGTTGTTCCTGACTAGTGCACGGTTTCACTAAGTAGTCTCTGTTGCTCAGTAGTCTTTCTCACAGAGTTGGTTTTTGGATGTTCGATCTTATGGCCAACATGTGCATTTAATTTCCATAGTGTAATTAATGATGGGGTCTCTCATTGGATTCATGTGGACCTAATTTTAGGATATTAGTATTTTCTATGTTAGATCTTTAGGACCTTTTGGGGCCAACCTTTTCAGTAGCCTTTTGTATAAAAGAAGTATTTTCTTCTTACATCAGGGATGATAGATAGTAGTGAAGTAGAAGTATATAGTTAGAGTATTTGGATCGAGGGTTTGTGACCTCGCATGCATGAGAACTATTTTGTAAAGACTGAATTGTTGGAAACAATGAGAGGGGGGGTGAATCAGTGTTTAGCTAATTCTTCAAATTCAGCAACTTAAACATAAATAAAATATACATCCAATGAAGCTTAACACAAGAACATATTACACTTGATATGATTATGGGGAAACCTTGATTAGAGGAAAACTCCGGTAAGAATTAGTACCCACAAATATTGTACTAGTATAATGAACCTGTTAAAGTTCCTTTGCCCTGTTAGAAGCAGTCTTTACAGTGCGTGTACAATGTCCTGGTTAAGGGTCTGACCTTTTTAGGAGTCTTTTACAAAAAACCCTATTAGGGGTGAGGAATAACTATCCAAGAGCTTAGTGCTCAAATAGAAATAAGGCTACAACCTCCCGAGAATAGATATACACTATATCCAAAGATGAACTGTTGTATGTGACAAAAATGTCTGATCAGTTCTAGTTATGTGCTTATGCTCTTAACTTCTCTAATGGCTCTATCTTATATTGATATCTTCATAATTCTCTTCTATACATCTTCTCTAACTAATTTCATGACACTTCAAATGTATCTTTGCATTACATATATATATCTTTATGCCTGAATAGATGCGACTACAAACAAGACCTTAGTCGGCCCAAAAACATAATACACAACACTTCCAAAAAAATTGGCTTAAGCGTGTTTACAAAAATGTTTAATAAATTCTTACAAACTTATTACAATAGGCACTTAGCCTTTACATAACAAAATATTACACGCTAATCAAAACAATGAAGTCAGCTTCATACTCTGTATTCTAGACTACTGGTGAACTTGTTCTTTCTATAACTTGTTTGTACTGCTATTCTGTACCATGCATGTATAGGGTAAGCATAATAACATACCATAGAGCTTAATTTTTAATGCACATATCCTTAGGTGGTCGTACGCACATGTGCTGATGGCCTAATCAACTGCAAGTCATTGTTCTGTTCTATCTTCTACACTTAGTCAATTTTCACTTCATAGTTAACTATCAAAATCTTCATATGACTTTGTTTCCATAATGAAAACACAAAATAAGCCATATACTCCCTAGGAGTCAAATTTCCAAAAATCTCCCCCTTTGTCATTAATGGCAACAAAGGAATGTGGCCAAGTTACTCAAAATTGACTAACACCCAAAAACTGTATATCATTATACTTTATAATATATACTAAACATATTCCTTGTATATTATTCCCCCATTGAAATTAATGAAAAAGGTGTCAAAATTTTAAGTCTCTAGATACTTACTCCATATATACATCTGGATATACAACCTGAAGATTCTTTATCTCTTTCTGCTAGAATGCCTTCATTGTATCAACTATCTGGAGATGGGCACATAGAGCATAAGTGAGCTTCTCCATTTTCATCAGGTCCATGTAGGGACCTTGATCATATGTGACAATAGTGGCATCAATTTGTTTGATTTTCTTATCTATAACTATTAAGGAGGGCACAAGTGCATTTCTCAACTGAGTTTGTCAGGTCCTTATCTTATTGATCTCCATTTTGGCTTTTTCTATCTTGTCAAGCTGACCTTGATAGATATTGTTGCAGATGTTCATGTCTTGCATGGATGTCTCGACAGATTTCCTAATACTTTCAACCAAGATATTTGCCTCCTCAATCTTCTTGATATGTTTAGAGGTTGATTTCACCCTATCCATGTAGTTGGCTATTACTTGTTTTCCTTTAGCTGCCAACTCTTTCAACATAGACTGACCAATCTTCAATGATTAAATCTAAGGAAAAATTCTTTACCAGTTCATTCAACCTTTCCTATTTGTACTCATCTTCTGCAATTCTAGTAGCCATGTCTACTAAGCTTGTAAAATATGCTTTGAAGCTTGTTAGTATAATGTCTACATCATCAACTGACTGAATTTTTTCTACTTTCTTTTTTGTAGGTATTAGGTCATTAAGAATGTTTACCGATTCCAAGAAAATAGGATTCCTCATAACCTATATCTCTTTGTCCTTTTCCATGGCTAGGACATTGATCTTGATTAGGTCTTCTTCTCCCCAAGCATCCAGACTTGCTGAGTGAGGAGTTAAACTTGACAACAATAAGGTGGATGGTTGAATGGATGGTATAAATATGGTATTCTAACTAGTATCCATGCATTCACTTTTAACTGGGATCTCCATGACTGATATCTCATTTTTTTGATTATCTTCCTCTTTGTTCAAATCTGTTGAATCTATAGAGGGAACTTTATCTTGTTGCAAAGATGTATCATCTGTGCATGCCTTCTCTATCTCTTCTGAGTTTACAAATGCTTTTTCAACTTTATCCATATCATTATCAGAATCGGTCATAGATATCTTGATATCATCAATCACTATAGTATCCCCTGAATCTTTTGTTGTATCAGAGGCTATTGAGACTGAGGGTGCTGAAACTTGTGGACCTGTTTTAGGTGTATTCTGAATTACTGGTTCTGTAACCTGTTTAGGAGGAACTGGAGTTGCCTTAGCTGTAGGCGCCATTGATGGATACATATGTCTATCTAGAAATACCCGCTTAAATGACTTATGAGTCTCTTCACTAAACAGATCATACTCCTTGTTCATCATATGAAGAATTCTTGTTTTGATTCTTAGATGCGGCTTTACTAAATCCAACAAAATGACTTTCTCATCATGTGAGCACACCGGGAGAATACTATCCAATTTTTCTTCTCTTATCCTCATATCCTCTTCAATTGCTTGCCTCTTCAACATATCAATTATGTTCCATACCTTGTCTTGTATGATAGTCTTAAGTTCCAATACAGTCCTTTTGAACTTAATCATATGAGAGATGATCATAAAATGGATCTCTGATTTGTCTATCTCTTGATATTTGTCATATATATTCTTGAGAGACTCTAGTCTTCCTTCATTGAAAATTCTATTCCTTAAGACATTAAGATTAGGTCTGAAACCTACCTCAGGAGGAGCTTGAGTGTTCTTTACCTTGCTCCTTGTAGTTCTTGAGGATGGATGACTAGTGGGCGCTTCCTTCCTTCCTCTAGAATTATTGCTAGGTACTGATGGTGGAGATGCATCCAGATCAATGGTGGTTGATGGTGCAGATGTATCTTCATTTGATTTATTCTTCTTCTTCTTGGGCATATCTTCAGTCTTTTTTGTTTTTACTTCTGTGGGAGTCTTTTCAAGTTCTTTGGCTATCTTAGCTTCTCTAGCTTTGTCAAGATCTTCTTATGTAACACCATGAAATTTTAGGATATTTGAGGTAATCCTAGATGCCTTCCTTTTGTTCTCAGTGCTATATAAGACATAATCAAATTGATTTATCTTTTCTCTGTAAGTGCCCCATCTAGGTTCATTGGGATCCTTGGGCAAAAATAAGAGGACTCATGCATATCCTTCCAAAACATGTTCTTCGACTTCATAACCAAGAGGGTGAATCCATTTCATCCTAGGCTCAACTTCCTCCATGCAAGTATAGTCAGTCTCCACCATGAAGAATATGGTTTCTTTGTACTTCTCAACTATTTTCTTAGGTATCCTGAACCTTTTCTGCATCTTGATTTTGAATGTCTTGATGTCCATGTCCATAGAATCCTTCACACTACTATCTGATGTGGCTTTTAGTGAAATCTATGACATAGTGGGTTTTCTTCTATCTAGGTAGAGATTTGAAACCTTTCCTACTATGTGGAAGTAGAGATATATGACCAGTGAGCCAAACTTGAATGTCTTTCTCTTGTCATGCTTGATAGCTCGGATGTTGTCAATTAGTTAATCACACAATATCTCACATAGATTGTACTGATTATTGTCATTCACCATTTTTATTGTTGCTAAGACAGTAGCTACAGATACATTGTTTAGTCTACTTGCATGCTGGAATTTATAACCTAGTATCATGGTAACTAGCTTTATGTAATCTTCCTTGATGGGATCAAATATCATACCACACCTATCACTCCTAGATAAACATGCCTGCTCAACTTGTTTCTTGACATCTTTACCAGTTGGAAGAACTGGTCTAGTTTTGGGAAGTCCAGTCATCTCATGAAATAGATCTGCAGTGATGCAGAAAGGAACCTCACCTATCCAGTATAGATCATCATGTATCCTTCTCAGTAATATCTTTACCCATTCTAGCTCATAAAACTCATGCACATTGGAATACTCAAAGATAGGGTTATTAGTGAGATGTGCGTATTCATCCTTGAATGTATAATCTGGTTTCATCATAAAACCCATGAGAGATGCAATACTGTTGTCTCCAACTATTTCCTTCTTGCAATAAACATATGCTCAGATGTCTTCTACATGTATGAATCCTAGAGGAGTCCTAGACAATGCTTTTTCGACATCATCCAGTATGGACTTGAATGGATGCTTCTTAAAAGCAAATCTCTTCCTCTGAGCAATGTCAAATACAACAAGAGTTTCCATACTTACTTGTAACTAGGTTAAGTAGGGTTTCACGATGATTTTGAAATGACGCAACTGCTAGGGTTCCATTCCAAATTTAATCCATTCACAAACCAACTAATCCTTTAAGTTGTAGTGCTTTTATGCTCAATGCCTATCTACTTTCTGAATGCTTCAATCTCAAATACAAAGTGAGGTTTTTAAAGATCTTTTGCCAATTTATATAAAGATCAATTGCATTTAATGCTCGTTGCCGTAAAGTGGTTTACATAGAGAATTTAAAAATTTGTTTTGAACATAGTAAGGGAAATGTGTGAATGCATACAACCTTAATTCATGATTACTTTCATGAATCCGTAGGCACATACTCAGAGGTGAGTATACCAGCCACGCAGAGGTTTAGAGCTAGAATAGCTCCCCCTAAGACCATGAGGGTCAACTATTTAGAAGTAGAAGGTGCATCCACTGAGGATGGATCTGCTACCTTGTTCTCTTCATTATCCTTCATTACTTCAACCCATATTTTATCTAAATTATATTTGGCTTCCACAAACTTGACTTGTCCTGATTCCTCAAACAAAGACCTCTTGGGATTCTCTTGTGCTTTTGTTCTTGATCTACAAAACCTTGAGATATGTCCAGCTTTTCCACATGAGTGATAGATGATAGGAGGTCTGGTGTTTTTATTCATCATGTTGCATTTCTTAGCTGTGTGTCCATTGTAGTTACATATCTAACATGTAATGTTCCGCAAGTTTCTTTGAGGTTGATTTTTCTGATTGAATTGAGTTTGATTCCTTTGGTTCAGTTGTGGCTGATTTCTTTGATTTGTTCTGCAATGAATAGCCCTATGGCCAAACTTATTATAGGAGTAATAGTAACCATTGAAGGGTCTTACATTCATACAATCTCTTGCCAAGTGTCCATGCTTGTTAGAGTCATAGCAAGTACGGTTGAATGCCTTGTGCTTATCTAATACTTTAGTCTCTTCATGATTTTTAGTCTTCTTTTCTTCTGAGGATTCTGTTAGAGCTTTCTTTCTTTCTTGTGATGAGTTGATCTCAATTGGAGCTAAACTATATCCCATACCAGTAGTGTCATCTTTTAGCCTTTTTACATAGAGCTATGATTGAATCAGATCAGAGCTTGTGTGTAATTTATCAATCTTGTCTTTTGCTCCTGATAGTTCAGATTAAATTTTTTTCTTGATATTTTCCAAATCCAAGATTCTCATATTGGCTTGCATGAGTTATTCATCCAAGTGTTTGTTTTCTTTGTTCTTCTCTTCAAAAATATTAAGCTATTAGTTAGTTGATCATTCTATTCTTTTATCTTATCTTTCAGAGACATGTTCTCTTCATTTAGTTTCAAATCATTGGTAGAGCACTCTTTTAGTTCTTTCCTTAGTTTCTTGATAAGAATTTGTGAACCATCAAATTTTAGTTTAAGTTCTTCATTTTCTTTCTCAGATCTGTCTAGATCTTCAAGGGCTGCTTCAAGATTCTTTTTCAAATGTTTGACTTCTTCTAAATCCATGATCTCCTCAAGTGGTTAAAATTTTCTCTCTGAGGACCAAGCTCTAACACCAATTGTTGGAAACACTGAGAGGGGGGGGGGGGGGGAACCAGTNTGGAAACACTGAGAGGGGGGGGGGGGGTGAACCAGTGTTTAGCTAATTCTTCAAATTCAAAAACTTAAACATAAACCAAATATACATCCAATGAAGATTAACACAATAAAATATTACACTTGATATGATTACGGGGAAACCTTGATTAGAGGAAAACCCCGGTGGGAATTAGTACCCACAAATATTGTACTAGTATAATGAACCTGTTAAAGTTCCTTTGCCCTGTTGGAAGCAGTCTTTATAATACAAGTACAATGACCTAGTTAAGGGTCTGACCCTATTAGGAGTCTTTTACAAAAAACCATGTTAGGGGTGAGGACTCACTTCTCAAAGAGAAAGAAGGCTACAACCTCCCGAGAATATATATACACTATATCTAAAGATGAACTGCTGTATGTGACAAAAATGTCTGATTAGTTCAAGTTATGCGCTTATGCTCTTAAATTTTTTAAGGGCTCTATCTAATACTAATATCTTCATACTACTCCACTATACATCTTCTCTGACTAATTTGATGACACTTCAAATGTATCTTTGCATTACATATATATATATATATATATATATATATCTTTATGCCTGAATAGATGCGAATACAAACAAGACCTTAGTCGGCCCAAAAACATAATACACAATGATTCCAAAAAAATTGGCTTAAGCATGTTTACAAAAAAATTTAATACATGCTTACAAACTTATTACAATAGGTGCTTAGCCTTTACATAACAAAATATTACACGCTAATCAAAACAATGAAGTCGGCTTCATACTCTGTATTCTAGACTGCTGGTGAACTTGTTCTTTCTATAACTTGTTCATACTTCTATTCTATACCATGCATGTATAGGGTAAGAATAATAACATACCATAGATCTTAAGTCTGAATGTGCATATCCTTAACTGATCGTATGTAGGTGTGTTGATGCTTTGATTGACTGCAAGTCACTGTTCTATTCTGTCTTCTACACTTAGTTAATTTTCACTTCATAGTTAACTATCAAAAACTTCATATGACTTTGTTGCCATAATGAAAACACAAAATAAGCCATATACTCCCCGGGAGTCAAATTTCCAACATGAATGTATTTTTTCGTAACTGGGAAGGCCTTACAGCCCGACATGTATGAATTTTGATGTAATAATATAAAGTCTATATTCCTTCTCTCCTTCTTTGTCTTTTAAAGCTTCTATGTTGTGTTCTACAAGCTGGTTTGGTAGCTGGGATGCCTTTTTCCCTAGTTAGTGATCCTCCTTACATCAATATTCTCCCATGCCCACACCAAAAATAGTGTCACCCCTACACCTAGTGTCTTGCCTCTTTGTTAGGAACACATGTGAAGATCATAATATAACTATCCTAGGATGGTATATCCCCACCAATACTACTACCCATCATCCTCTATCATGGCACTTACTTTCATGACCATCCCAATGGAAAACCATGCCCTACATGATCTGGTATCAATCACCCTCCAATCAGCCTTTCCAAGTACAAAGTCATCCACCACAACCATGGTCGCGCTGCCATCACCTCTCTCCATGACAAACACTATCTTGAAGTGGGAATATGATTATATATTCACCTGAATGCTTCTTCTACATATCACTTGGGGCTCTCCTACACATACTCTAGCATCAAACCCTTAATAGGAATGTGGTATATCTTCGAGACATTGAATAGGGTAATGGTAGCCTCCCCTGTCGAAAAATAAAAACTAGAGGTGGGGTTGTGTCAGCTCTCAATAAACATGTTCATAAGTGCATTATGTGATCTCAACCATGACCATAAATGTACGTACTCAAGACCACATAATGTGACCTATCCCCACTCTACTATTGTCAACCGCTCCGCTAACTCCATCATCTCTAGCTAGCTCTCTAATGACCGAAATGGTGCTACCCCCTCCTACATTCACAAATTCATGTGTATCAGTCATTTTCCTATATCTAGGGCATCCTCTTCCCTCCTAGTATCTTTTTCCCCCTCCATTCCACATCCCCCTATGTCTTTTGGGTCAATCAATAGAGATGTCAATTGACCCACACATATGACGATTGATGCATACATTGATCTATGAAGATGTTGATCCATAATCAGCCCCTCTGAGTTCCTACCTGCGGTCAAATCTGTTGACTGCCATCCACCTAGAGGATTATTATCAACTGTTGTGTGCAACCCCTCCCTTTCATCCCGACAAATGACCATCTAGCAATTTTTATCTGCGCAAATGATGATCGTTGATCTATCATCACCGTAGACAAAGATTGGTCGATCATTGTCTACACAAATGATGATCCGCCAATCTTCATCGCTGCCTAGATAGCTTTCCCCTCATAATTGTGCTTAAAAATAAATAAATGCAAAATTTAAACCAAGGAACTAAGCACAGTCTCAGGAATCATAGGTGGTCTTGCATCGGCCAGTCGTTGGTGTGTCTGAACATGCTCTGCTAGCTACATATGATCTCAGGGATCCATCATTTCTCTCTCTTTTCTCTGTTCTTTTTCTCTTTGTGAGTGAAAATGACTTCTCCTAGGACCCTCGTGCCTATTTATAGGCCCCTTGGGACCTGTTCTTTGTCCCAGACCCCATTTTTTGCCCTTTTTTTCCTCATCAACTCATAAGTCATGCAATTTCCCTTTTTATCTTCCCTTCTCCCTCTTTTTTAGAAAATTCCACAAAAAAATAAATTTTTCCCATTATTTTCTCAAGAGGGAACACTTATTTACCATCGTTGCCTTAGGACTTTATGTTCTCTCTAGGGCATCTTTTTTTTCTTTTCTTTGATGCAAGGCCATCCTCGATGTCGCATCAAAGAGGGGAAAAATGTAGATGCCTAAAATCATCTTTTAACATTATAATTAATTATATTTGTTATATTTTCCTAACTATTTAATTTAATTTATTTAATTAAATTAGGATCACTATTCTATAGTATTTAAATTTAATTTAAATACATTTCCCCTAGTGTATTAAATTCTATTTAATACCCCTCCATAAAATCTCCCTTTAAATAAATTTTAATTTATTTATTCCCTTCATATGCTAATATTCTTCAAAACTAAGATTAATTTAAATTAAATTTAGATTAATCCCAAATCTAGTCCTAGATCCTACCCTACCTCACATCATTCTCAATAAATATACCTAGTTGATAATTAACTAAGGTTAATTAGGTTAATTTTAGGATTCCTAGACCCATTAGTCCTAATTATTTGCTCACACATGTGTGAGCAAATTTACAAAATTTGTCTTTTCAAAGAATTCTAATTTTTCTCAAACAAGGTTTCTTACAAACTTGATGACACTTTCTTACACTTTCTAAAAGTAATATTTGGACCAAATTTATGAATTTTTCTTACACATCTATGAAAAATCTCTTACATGTGTACTTGAAGTACTCATTGACCCATTACATCTCAAGTTGCTCACACATCTATCAGAAAACTCTTCCTCTTGCATGGATTATGTGTCCCTCATGTGGAGCCTATGTGGATGCCACATGTGATCCATATCACCCAAGCCCTTCAAAATCCTATAAATAGAAGTCTTGCCAAGAGTAAATCACCCATTAGTTTTGCATTAGAGTTATGATGCTAGTATGTGCTTAGAATTTCCTTGCATTCATTTAGATTTTATACTAACCTTGTTTGGTAGATGTTACATTAAATCATGGTAGTTACATTTATAGTTGCATTTAATACTAGATCTTAGCATTTAGAGTTCATCTACTTCTCTTCCATTTCATTGGATGCTTGAGACTAGTTCTTCATAACTAGCTCTTGAGTTATTCAACATCATTGCATGTAGTGTGCATTTACTTTGCATTCATCTCTTTATTTTAAATCAAGTTGGATTTATATATTGTGTTGGGAGAGCACACCCACAACCCTCTCTAATAGAAAATTAACAAGACTTTGGTGCCCTTGTTTGGATCATCGGAGGTTGTGGTGGAAGGCTTTGTTTTTTAGTATCCTTTGATATGTTAATGCAGTTTATGTGATTTTATATTTCTAATGTTCACATGTCTGAGCGTGATCCCAATAGGTAGATTTCCAGCATATACACCTTGCACCTTCAATTCAAAATATAGCGCCTCCACCAACACAAAATATTTCATTCCCAAACACATCAAAAATAAATCCATTAAGTACTACTAGAGGTGGTGATGGATTGCCACAAAAGAAATGGTCAGGAATTACCCCCATTTATAGATAAGGTTCTTTACCAAATATTGATTCAACTTTGGACATTGAGGTTCCTCAAAAAGGGGCCAAGAAAGGAAAGGTTAAATACATCAAAGGATAGACTAAGAAAAGGGGAAGAAGTTGACCTAAGATTCTCAACAGTCTATTTCTAGCTAAGGTAAGGCAACAAAAATATTTCCCTTTTTAGAACAAGTTTTAGATACAATTGAGAATCATAAATTTACCAGCCCATAAAGTTAGAGTATCTTGATTGTGTGTCCTTTTCTCTTTGTGGAAATATTTGTTGAATTGGGATCCCTCCTCTTGTTGCTGCATGTTGTGCTTGTCTATTGTGTGCTAGTCTCGAGCATGACTATGATTCCTTTTGATTAGTTGGCGTGAGAAATAAAAAAATTGCACACAAATTATACACATGGCTCCCTTGTGGGTTTCTAAGAAAATCCATCTTTTGCTTCAAAGAAGACTTCATGCCTATCCATCGCATGTCCCACCAATAGCCTTTATGTAGTGTGCCACGTGGCTCTCTCACAGGACTTTGAGGAATTATGTTCTCCTCCTATGGGAAGATAACGCTTAAAGGTCATGTGTCTTTCCTTAGCCAAGATAAAACGTACATGCGCCCAATGCCTGCGTGTTGAATTCTCACATGTTTCAGCATATTCTTAGGCTTAATTCTACTCAGCATGATTTTCAAAAACATGTTACACTATTTTGCAAGAAGTAGTGGTTGTAGAACATGATGAGAAATTGGTTTATGGTAATGAATTAGGGTGATCTAGTTATCGGTTTCATGTGTTTCTAATCAAGATTTAGCTCTCCTAACTATGCCTAGTGTGACACCTAGCATTTTATTCTAACCTCTTTTTGTTTTGGAGAATGAGATCATGCCTTGGCCTTTAAAAGGGAGATTTGTTTGAATGTGCAGAAGGATATATATTTTTTTAGAAGAGGGGAACTTTAGACCTAAATTTGGACAAAAAGAATAGGACTCTTTCAAAGATTTCTTTTAATAAGATTTTTTGTAATCCTCAAACTGTAATGGGTAGCTTGAATTCTTGATATAAATTTATCATTCTTTTAACCCTTTGATTTTGGAATTTCAGTGATCATGAAAGTGTTTTTGCTGGTTAAAAGTAATAACATACCTTAGTGCATATGTGTTTAAGCTTTGCTAAATAGATTATGCCTTAGGCTTCTCTGTTCAGTGAGTGTAATGCATGGTTCATTATATGTCATTTTGTTTTGGTGTTATTACATTTTTGTAATTGTTCCTAAGATCTATGAGTTATAAAGTTTCCTTGATGTTTCAACCACTTAAATAGCCTATGCATGTTAGGTTTAAAGTGTTCCAAAAGATTTTCATATCTCTTTGAAGCTTCTTAGATTACTTCTTCCCTTTTCCCTCAAGCATAAAACAAAGAGTCAGCTTCTAAACTCTTGAATGTTTCTTAGTGAAAAGGACTAGGTCCCACATTCATTGAATCTTCCCATAGGACTTTTTGCCTAGGAGCAATTCTAGGCATAAATAATGCTTTTTCTAGCACACCCAGTGGGACCAAAACACTACCTAGCTATATAAGCCAGTTGGTAGCCAAACAGTCACTACTCGCTAATAGTTTGGGTGTTATTCTCAATGCTATAAGCCTTGGGAGGTTCTTTTTAATCAAATTCCATGGTGACTCTTCTGAAGAAAACCTATTGGTTCAAGCAGTCCTAGTGTTGTTATGTACAAGATCTCTTCTAATTTTGTTTGATCTCCAATTTATTTTTATAAATTTGTAGCTTATATGAAGCTCTAACAAATGGAACCATTTCATAGATATAAATTTTATCTTCCTTTATATTATTAAAATATTTCCCCTCATATTCCCACTACCAATACCAGCCTCAACCGTAGTTCAGTTATGACTAGAATGATTCTATGATAACAAATGAATTTGATGTGCAGTACACCCATCCTTATCCTCTCATTGCTCCAACAACCCTAGCATCCTTAAATGGCATTAGTGAGCTCAAAGCCATGTTGTTGGACTTTGAAAACTAGGTGAATGAAATAAATATGGCCCAAAGGCAACAAGAGTTACAATAGGAGGAAGTGAAAGCCCAACGAAAAATAAAATTTGAGGATGAACTTGTAAGGAGAATAGTTGAAAAGGAATAGGTAGTGAAGATTTTATTAGTCAAAATGCAAAAAATAGAATTCCAAGAATTTCCTTCCCCTAAATGTGATAGCTGAAGCTTCAGGAAACCCTCTCTGCTACAAGGGCCTTTTGATCATGAGATGTCACTAGAGGAAGAAGATGAAGAGTATGAAGAGGAGGACGATGAGGAATTACTACAAAGAAACATAGATGAGGATTTATCTATCCAACCCCCCATTGCAGATGGGAATTGAACAAAATGAAGAGGACTCATTTCTCTTATTTAAAAAACTTCCGTCATTTGTAGAGGAAGTAGAGAGTAATGAATCTTCTTTTTCCTTTGAAAGACAAAGCTTGGTGGTTGAATATTTACCTGAGTCAGAGGTTTTGTTGCATAAGGATATCTCTCAACCTATGTACACTAGTGTAGTTAGGCAGGAAAAATATGATGATGAAAAACATGTTTGGGAGGAGTTGGAAATTTTTTGCTCCTCCCTAGATATCAAGTCATTTTCTCATTTATCAAAAGATTATGAGTTGTAGTAGAGATATGTGGATGCCCACAATAATTTGGATACACTAAAAAAGGTTCATGAGAAACATGAAGAAGAGGTGAAAGAATCTATCTCTCCCTGAAAGAAGGGTGCTCTAGTTATAACTAGCAAGAGACAATCATAGAAAAGAAAAATATTACTATCCGAGTTGATAGCTCTAACCTAGTACCATCAAGAGGATGTGCCATAAGGCATTTATCTTTTCCAAAAATTAGCATGTTACCCTTGGTCATGGTTTTTCCAGAGCATGAGGAGGATCTTATCGAAGAGGACAAGATATCATCTCCTGTGATGTCAGAGGAAATGCCCAGCTTAGGTCACATTTTCATCGCATCTTAATGTATCACACCAAGAAAGGGAAATACCAAAGATTGTTAATCATTAAAGAAAAGGGAAAAATTGGGTCGTAGGGGTAGCTAATTTCCAAGCCCAAATAGTAGTTTCTTTTAGCAAAGGGTTAACCTCAGTTAGTGTAAATAGTTACTTTTTGTCTTTTTATTTGTGTGTATGGTGTGTTTAGTTTTTAATAAGCATTTCTACACAAGAGGCCCACCCTCTGGTGTCCATTTAGAATTCTCTCTATAGTTTTTTTTATGTCTTTGTGCTCTCAAAAAGGTACTCCCTAGTTTATTACCATTCTATTTGTGATAGTAAATTCCTACACTATGATATTTTAATTCTTTATAGTAAAACTTAAATGTGAAAATTCTAGGACATAAAGAATTAAAGCACTTCAAAGAAAAGAATGAAAAGACGCATGCATAATCACCAAAAATTAAAACCAAAAGTTTTTATAATTATTAGTAGTGACTTTATACATTGCAAGAGTTACAAAATTGTCAAAAATCCTCTATCATTTACATGTATATATCATAGCGTTCTTAACATGTGAAAGAAAAAGTATTTTGTTCACTATATAGGTCAAACTCCTCCAAAGCTAGGGACATCATTTCTAGAGTCTTCCTCACTCCCTTCCATGTTCTCTTCTATTTTGGAAGAGTCCCCTCTACTTAAATTTGATGGCGTATCCCCTTCCTTGTCAAAGAGTACCTGTAGATGGAATGCCCTTATCACATCCTCTAATATTTGCACCTTGGGGTTGAGGTAATTTTTGAGGAATTGGACCCCATGCCTCACGTAGTAGTGATGAATGTTGATGGGATGAAAGAGGAAGTTCATTACAAATGGAAATTATAGAACCTCTACACCCATCTTCAAATGAAACCTTAAGTTAGTTTTCAGTGGCTACCTCACGCCCTTTCGTGCCACAACAAGGACATCCTCAATCCCTTCACAATAAATATTTCCAAAAATGCTTTCTACCAGGAAGGAAATTGTGTCCTTTGATTCTCCAAGTCCAATAGAGAGCCAACAAAGCGAGATGAAATATTAGTGTTAAGCCTATATCAATCTTTGTTGTGGAGGAAATCCTCTTGTAGCACCCATTTCAGGGTTGAAAGGACCAATTTGTGACTAGTCTAAACCAACATGGCTAGATGATCATAATCTATTTGTCCCCTAAAGGCATCTTGATGTAATGGGCTAGTTAGTCTCGCTGGATTATCCATGCTTCTTGGGTGGATGAATCTAAGATTCATTATAAAGCTAAGGGACTTGTGAATGTTGTGCCACCTTTCAAGAGGTATTTCTCTATTATAGAGAAAGTAATTATGTCCGTAGGAATGTTGCATTTAATCCTTTTGAAAGAATATCACTTCAATTTTGTAGAAGTACCTTACCCATTTTCCAATAATTACCACTTTCTTAGTTTTTGTGGAAGGTAAGCTAGGTTTTTTTGTTGGTGATGTCATCAAAGGGAGATCATGCTCTTTAAAATAAGAAAAGGTAATGGAAATTTTTTTTTCTCAAAGTGAAAGCTTACATTTGATATCCGGTATGTGTGAGCACATTCTTCATACCATTTATACATTAATTATAGTCATTTCACTAAAAACTTAGTCATGGCCAGTCTCAATTTTGCACACTTTATATTTAAATACCTTAATTAATGAGGATGAGATGGAATTATTTCACACACTCGATGAAAAATCATAGGTATCCTGCTACCAACTTGATAGCCAACCTGGAAGGATGATGACATAATCATTCATGCTAATTGAATCCAAGAAGCATAAAATAAAAATAAATAAGAAAATATGAAAAATTTAAGTCATATTGGAAACTTTATTGGGGCTATGGATGTCTGGCTGGAAGTAGAGAAATGTTAATGATTGTCAAGGTGATAAGCTCATTAGGGATATAGACATTTGACTGACAATGAGGCTCTATCCAATTGGCTATGGGACAATACCTCAGCTACATATCCAAGAAGGTGAACAACGACCTTTTCTTCCTCTGAGTAAAGTTAAGGACTAAACCCCTCTGCACACACATAAATCCCTTGATGATTCATGTTCACTTTATGACTACATAATCTAGAAAGCTACTCGAAGGTGTTATTCTGTAGGATATCAAATGTGAAGTTTCATTACAAAGTTGAAAATGAATGCAATTGCGCCCCTCTAGTTTTATTGTGTAGTTTTCCTCTTAGGACATTAGTTAGCCACCCTGGTTCTCTTTTCTAAAAGGGTTTATCTTGGCTTTTCTTTGGATAACAATATTTTTTTCTTCTTCCCAACATCTTCCCTCTCTTTTAGAAGTTTCTCTCTATAGGAGGCATTAGGATTTTGGTTTCCCTAGTTTAACCTTCACCTTGAATGTGTTGTTTCTTTCTTTTAAATGGGAAATTGTGATTGTTTATTTTTGCGTGCAGGATTCATCACCTCAATGTTTTTTCAAGCATTTTTTAAAGGTATCTAGTAAAATATGTCATGATTGAGTGACTCTATAGTCCAATGGACTAGGAAGTAGTCTGCAAATCCTTATTTCTAGAGTTTGTATCCATATAGGAAGGTTTTTCCAATAGTCACCAAGACTATGAACCAAAATTCACCAACCTGCAAAGTCACAGTATCTTTCTTTTTCTTCCTTTCTCTTTTCGACAATCTTTATTGAAATTTGTGTGCACTCACCACCTTTCAACACTATTGAGATTGTGACATATAACATTTTATTCTAACCCCTTCCTATTTTGGGGAATGAGATCATACCTTAGCCATTAAAGGGGAAAGTTGGTTGAATATGTAGAAGGATATATACATTTTTAGGATAGGGGGACTTTAGACCTAAATTTGGAAAAATAAAACAAGACTCTTGCAAATATTTCTTTTAAAAGACATTTTGTAAGGCTCAAACTATAATGGGTAGCTTGAATTATTAATATGAATAGATCATGCTTTCAGCCCTTTGATTTTGGAATTTCAGTGATCATGAAAGATTATGTGTTGGTTAAATGCAATAACATAATTTAGTGCATGTATGTTTAGGCGTTGATAAATATATTATGCCTTAGGCTTCTCTATTCTGTGAGTGTAATGCATCATTCACTCTATGTCATTTACTTGTGGTGTTATTAAATTTTTATTATTGTTTCTAATATCTATGAGTTATAAAGTTGCCTTGATGTTTCATCCACTGGAATAGCCTGTGCATGTCAAGTTTAAAGTGTTCCAAAATATTTTCATATGGATTTGAATCTTCTTATCTTACTTCTTCCCTTTTACCTCACACATAAAATAAATATTTGGATTCTAAAATATTAGAGATTTCTCAATGAAAGCACCAGGTCCCACATTCACTGAATCTTCCCATAGGCCTGTTCGCCTAGGAGAAATTCTAGGCGTTAACAACTACCACTTTGCCGGTAAAAAAAAATCTATATCTATCAAATAATGCCTTAAAAGTAGTGTCTCAAGTAATTGAAACCCTTTCATGTATTTAGAATACATTGGATAATAAAAGGAAGAGAGAGCGTAATAGGTGTCTTCCAAAGAATGTCATGGCTCAAGTAATACATGCTTCACTGAACCCTAAGATCAAGAAGTTTAAAACCACCTATTTTCTCATAGAGGATGATAATACAGGTCATGTTTCTCAAGAGATTTCTCAACCCAAGGTTAAAAAGGAGCACAGTACAACTACCCCTATATATTTCAATGTTACTAAGATTGATACCAGTGACCCATATTATGATGCATACTTTTCTATTTGGAAATTTTCAAATAACAGGGTGAAGAAGAGAATTCAAAAAATAAATATGGATAAATATCAACTGAAGACTATAGTGGAGCTTCTTTCATAGAACCTGAGATAATTATGGACACCCTTTTCTTCTTGAATTTCATACTCTTTTGATACCATCTTAGATCCCACCTTGAATAAGAACAAAGAATTGATTTCTCAATTACAAATTAATAGTCAGTTTGCTAAAATTACCAGAGTGTGGATTGGAGATTTTAAGGGTTGGGGCTTATCCTTCATTGATAGGTTGAGTGATTCTTATGATGCTTTATCATTGGCTAGAAATTTCACTGTCTCATAGATTAGAGTAGCCAAAATGGAAGGAGTTACACATAAGCAGGCCATGAAACAAATAAAAGAGGTTATGGATATGGGAACCACAACATCCATATGTCTTGGCCTCATATAGACACACAATAATCCCCTTCAAAAATACATGTTCAGTTAAGGATTCAAATGTAAGTGTATACAAAAAAATGTAGCAAACATGAATAAAATCTTAAAGGAAGCCAAACAAATAATACATCAAATAGTGCAATATTTTAAGGAACATTGGTTTTGATCTACAAAAGAAAGAAAAATTTGGAATTTTTATGGAAGATGGTTTGAAAAAGGAGTATCAACATAATATTAATGTCTATCACATTCTATAAAGAGGAATGTAAGAATCTAGCAACAATCAACTATCTTTCTTCCTAAATAGATCAATAACTAGGATTAAAAAGCACAACTCATGGATTGGACATCATGTCTGAGTAGTTATATTTCTTCTAGGTAAGGCTCATTTAGATTATCAACCCAGGGTCATGAACTTGAAATGGTTCAACACTATATGTGCACTAAGTCCCTATCTGATCCATGTTATTCTAAAAATTGAAGGGAATAATGATGAAAATTAAATGCTTGGAAATGTGATAGACATACTCCTTGTGTGCTTGCACAATCCCAACTAGGCCTCTAACTGACTCTAGTCTTCACAAGACCCTCTCTTCTCTTATAGGATCTTTCAATTCCTTACTAAAATCAACTAATAATTTCTCCAACACGACTCTAAGGGTTGGTATATGTTGTGCTTCACCAAGAGGTAAGTATCATTCAGTTTTCCTTCACTTCTTCACTCATCCTTGGATGTCTCTAAGTACTTTCTAACTCCAAAACTCAACTAGTGCTTGTAGGGGGGAAAATTAATGCTTGATTAAATTTATTTCCTCCACATGATCCCATTTGACTTGGGTATCAAGACTCTTTAAAACTATTTCAATGCTTTAGGAGAATTTGGTCTTCTAGGCCTAATTGCTCAATTAGCCCTACTCAGTGAGTTTTTCCGCTTTATTTCAATATTTTTCCAAATGACCCCAAAAACAAATTGGAGATTTAGATACCCTTTTCTAGGAACTAATTTTTTTTTTATTCTTTAGGGTTCCAAGGCCACCATATAATAGGTTCCTAGATTTAAGGGAAAATAGGGGTAATTAGGTTAATTTGGTGCAGGCTACTTATTTCTCCCTAAAATTTTATCTAAATGGATTGTTCAGTGCCTAAGATTACTAAGAGGTATCTGTAAGACCTCCGTTCTTATGAAACCACCCCTTTTTCCACTCCTCCAATCCTTACCTTGCAATCATACACTAATAACTCTTGTCAAACCTCTAACTAGACACATAGTTCTCGCATAGGGCATGACCATAAAAATAGTAAACTTGCTCCTCTAGACTCCTACCTACATATTTACACTATACAGAGGATCCCCTACCATATTTATCTAGGCCATGATTATTTTCATAGTTGGATTCTATGGGGGAGTCACAACTACCCTGTCAAGACCAGTAACAACACAGTTTACAAAAAAATTTACAATCCTACACTAATAAACTCATACAAAATTACAATGTAAACAAAATTTTCTCAAATCTACCTCTAAAACTCAAATACAACCCTAAATCCTACTATTCAATCCATCTAACAATGCTCAAACATAAACATATTCGACTGTATGCTAACATAGAAAACAAAGTTCTTCTTGCTATTCAAAAACTTGCATTAAATCACCAATACCTCAGGAAATGGGCTTCATGTTCTCTAAATATTCCTTCTCCATGGTTTTAGGCCACTACCATTAACTAAATTATCCACACACTGAATGGAATCAAAATTGACAATGTTGTTGGACAACATTGCAAAGTTGCAAAATGTTGTCAAGCAACATTTTAGCAACTTTTACACCTTTTCTCAAAACTTAGTTTAATGACCCCCAATCATTCTGACATGATGTAAAAACATCATAAATTCCTTCTTAGGCACAAATCTAAGGCATTTTGAGCCTTCTAGGCTTCTTGACCCCAAATTCCCAATTTAGGCTAAATTACACTAAACACACTAAAAAATTTAAACATCTAGTTGGATTTATCCTAGTCTAATCCACCTAGATACACACATGCAAGACCGTCTAAGGTAAAAAAATAAAACCAATAACTTGGCTAGGGTTAGTAAAATCCACCTTAAAAACATAGGGACTAGATTTATCCTAGGTGCTCCTGCACCATCCTCCCCAAATAGAAAGATTCAATCCAACCTTGGATTGAGAAAGTTGGAATTGATGCCCAACTTCTTGACATTTGTCTCCTTGATCCATGTAGCCTCTACATCATCTTGTCCATGCCACTTCACAAGATGTTATTTGTAATCCTTCTTCCTAGTCTACTTTTAGACTCTTTAATCCAGTATTTTCTCTGCTTTCTTGGGTGGTGTAGAGGGTAAGTTGAGTTCCCCAACTTCTTGTATCACCTCAGTCAAAATCTGATCTAGATCTGGTATAGGTCCTTTGTATAAGACCAAATCTACCACACTGAACATAGGAGATAAACCAACATCCTCTAGAATTTCCAATTTATATGTGTTGGTGCCATATTTGGCCAGAATGGTACATGGGCCAATCCTTCTCATTTATAGCTTATAAGGCACTCCTTTCAGCAATCTTTCCTTGTTCAGATGGACCATTACTAGATCCCCTACTTGAAAATGGACATCCATTTTTCTTTCATCCACTTTGTTCTTTATCTTCTATGTATTCTCAGTCAATGTCTTTCTTATTATCTCATGCACTTCCTTCATTGATTGTGCAAAATCTTCTACATAGCCACTTCCTTTGGCTCCATCTTTCAACTCCCTAAGTTCAAAAATCCCTCTTGGATGTAGTCCTTAGATGATTTCAAAGGGGCTTCTCCCTGTGGTTCTGTTGACAGTGTCATTATAGGCATACTCTCTTTGTCTAATGATTTGGTCCCAAGCTTTACCATACTCCTTAGTTAAGCACCTTAGGAGGTTACCTAGAATCCTATTAACCACATCAATTTAACCATCTATCTGAGGGTGATATGCAGACCCAAAAGACAAATTGGTTCCTAGCTTTTGCCATAGTGTTCCAAAAATGGCTCATGAAATTTGTATCTCTCTTTCACACTATGCTCAAAGGTAACCCATGAATTATGACTACCTCATTAAAGAATAGGTGATCTATCTGACTTGCATCATGGACTGTCTTGCAAGGAACAAAATGGGTCATCTTTCTAAACTAGTCTACTATGACATATATAATGTCAAACCCCTATTTGGTCCTTGGTAGCCCTACAACAAAGTCCATACTTAAACATTCCCATGATCTACTTGGGATGGGAAGAGGTTGGTAAAGGACTGCATTGGAGGATGTGCCTTTGGCTTTATGACATACAACACAACACTCCACATACCTCCTGATATATAAGTTCATCCTTGGCCAAAAATAAAACCTTTGGACTAACTCTTGGGCCTTATTGACTCCAAAATGGTCACTAAGTGCACCATTATGCTTCTCTTGAATCATATTTTCCCTAATTTATCCCCTAGGGACACATAACTGACTCCATTTAAACAAAAAATTACTTTTCAAAGTTTAATCATAAAACTCACCATGGAAGTGGTTCTTATTTTCCTTACACACCTTGTAGATCTCTGCAATGTCTTCATCTTTAGCATATAGGTCCTTCAAACTTTCAATACCCATGCTCTGCAACTATACTTCTTGTATTGTTAGTAGCCTTCTACTTAAAGCATCTGCTACTTTTTTTTGCAGTCCTTGCTTGTGCTTGATATTGAAGGTGTAATCCTGCAAGTACTCCACCCACTTCATGTTCTTTTGGCTAAGATTGTCTTTGGAGTTTAGAAAACTAAGAGCTTGGTTGTCTAAATACACCACAAACTATGCATGCTAAAAGTGGACCTCTCACTTAGCAATACACTTCAACATAGTCATTGTACTTCAGTTGCATACAGGAATGCATATTGATTAATTCATCCTGCATGTATGAAAGAGTCGACCTGTTGCCTTCTAGAAGGTTGGAGTATAAGCTTACTCTCAGATCATTGCAAGCTCAGTGACTACACTGAAGACCTAAACAAAGGATTTTAAGCTATGATAAATGATCTAAAATTATATGCATATGCAATTTGTTGTTCATCCAAGCTACTTAAGATTTATTTTAGAAGCACCAAATTGAAAAGTGAAAGATTCTTTTTTAAAACCCAAATTGAATGTGCTCTAATGATTAGATTTGCATGCTTGAATAAAAGTAAACAACAATATTAAATGATAGATGCTAAGAATGCAAGAAAGCTAAGATGAAAATGCGGCATAATAATATTAGATAAAAATTTAGGATCCTTTGTGAAGGAAAAGAGTTTCTCTTTTATAGAAATCTCTCTCGAATTGACGGTCAAGATCGAACAAAAAGAGTGGCTCAGATTCGATGGAAGAAGCACAATCCATGTGCAAGTGATTTGATTGGTCGAGAGAGTCAGTTGACTGAACTGACTGATCACTTATTTTGGAAACTTCCATATTCAGTTTTCAGTTAACTGAAAAATTTCCAAAATGATAAACATTACATAATTAGTTAACTGAGTGGAAGTAGATTGTTTCCATTTTGATAATTAGTAAACTTAATTTGATGATGTCATATGCATTTTTAATAAATTAATTGATTTTGAATGCACATTTATATTTTTATAAGTAATTTAATTCCTTTTTTATTTAATAGACAATTTTGTAATTTTTATTTAATTAATATATCAAAATATCAATTAAATAATTAACATAAGATATATTTGCCAATGTAATGTGATTTTAGGAATTAATTAATTAATCAAGTAAGATGATCGATTAGGACCTAGGGTTTAGGTCAGATCAGTTTGAATTTGATGAATTGCTTGTTTCATTTAGGACTTAGGTTTAATCAAGATTAGGGTTTCTTGATTAATTGTTGAGATTGGGGGTCTAGGGTTTAGGTGACCATTTTTAGGTGATTACATTTTCCCCTCTTTGAATTGATGTGCGATTAGCACATTGATTCAAAGAACTATTATTGATGAGATCAAGAATAGTTTGATTTGAAGCGATGAAACTAAACATATGTCAGGAACTCTTAAACCTTTTTGATTGGTTTGAATGCATAACCAGTTTGATTTGAAGTGATGAAACTAATTATCATTAAGAGATTTGATTAGAAAGAAAATTGACTTGATTTGAAGTGATGAAGCCAATTTGATCAATGTATCTAGTTTCACTAATGAATAGCCCGTATAAGACCGATCTTGTTTGGTTTTGAGTGTAGTCACCACTGTATAAGATCATTGATTAGGTTTCCTTTCATTTAAGATGATCTCAACTTGATTTGATGTGATGAAGTTGAGATGCCCCAAGCGATGGGGTTTTGATTGAGGATGTGATCACTAGAGTGTTGATGTCCTGATCCTACCCCCTCAGGAGTGAAATCAAAATATGGCTAGATGCCCCAGCGATGAGAAGCAATTTGATTGATTAGACAATTTAGGAAGAAACTGATCTAATTAGAAAGAGGTCCCACATGGTTAGGAAAAAAACTATACTTGATGAGAGGTCTTGTTTGACCAAGATTGACCAAAATTATGATACATGGATTGATGAGAAGAAAAGCATGAGAGATTTCTATTGGTTGTGCAAGTGGTCAAATTCAGATTTTGATTTTGATCCTGAAAATAGAATCAGAACAGTTGATTTAGCAAGGGGTGTCATGACCACTTGGTGATGAGAAGATTGATCAATTAGAATCTTAGATCCTTCACATTGGATAGAGATAAAGTTATTATGCTGATTTCAACACTATACAGATGCATATGCAGACTAACATGAATGCAACCTAAGGTGTAGTCACTGAGCTTTAGCATTGAAAATTTTCATCATTGAGCATTTTTGGAACATCGGATTCAATACAATCCTTACTGGTGCCACTGCGACCATAAGAATATGAATATGACTTTCATCAAATAAGATATGGGAAACTAACATAAGCATCGAGGCACAACAGCCGAGATGACTTGAACATTGTTTCCAGTTGATGTTGCAAGAGTACACCAGTATCAAGGCATTCAAAGCCAAGATAACCATGAGTGCATGCTTGTGTAAACAAACAAATAAATAATAGTCAATGAGATAGTTCCAACCTCACCCGTGCGCACAAATAAAGAGGATCAAGGGATGTGAGGCTTTTCCACCTTAATGTAGGAGCTCTTATCACATACACCCATTGTATTTGATGTTGCTAGATCATCGGGACCACACCAACAAGCAGTAGACAAAGAAAAGATTAGTGAAATCAATGAGAATAGAAAGCATAGAAATAGAAGTTCAGCATACTTCAGCTAGTTTCAAAGTTTTTAGATGTGTATATGTATGAGGTGTTGAGAAACGTCATTGTTTTTGTGAGTGCAATGTGTTTGATTACTATCAATCTATCATTTACGTTTGCGATATCTAATGTGTGTTAAGAAACATAGATGTATCCAAATCCAATTTTATTTCCCCCAGGTTATGACTCTGGATCAGTTTCAAGCCAGGAGGGTTCTCAGAAGAACTAGAGTGTCACAAAAGTGACTGAAAGATATGTACAAACTAAAGCAAAGGATTGATGCCAAGATTGAGAATTGATAGATGGAGCACTAAGTACAAGAGGCGCTTGTTTACCAATTTTTCACCTACTTGGTAGAGATGATATTTAGCATAAATTGACTTGATTTGAAGTGATGAAGCCAATTTGATCAATGTGCCTAGTTTTAGAAATGAATGACTCGTCTAAGACCGATCTGTCTGGTTTTGAGTGTATCCATCACTGTATAAGACAATTGATTGAGTTGCTTTTGATTTATGATAATCTCAACTTGATGTGATGCGATGAAGCTTAGATGCCCCAAGCGATGGGGTCTTTTTTGATTGAGGTGATCATTGAAAACCTGGTAAGTGTACCTCTGTCACCATTCTTTTTTCATTTTTTTTTGTATTTTTTTCATTTTTTGATTTTTTGATTGATGCATCAAGGCGCCTATTGCTAGGTTTTCACCAAGATGATCATTTTTTTTAGGAATTTTTCCAATTTTTAGATTTTTTCATAGATTAACTGGTCTCAAGCAAGATCACATTGGTTTTCCCCCAATGTCTAGCAAGGTAGAGGTCATTAAAGATGGATTAGAAAGTTGATGGATGAGGAGAATAGACAATGATGGATGAAGAGGGTGAATGCAACCCTCAAAGATAGTATCCTCAAGATTACCCAAGCTAGGGAAAAAGGAATATAGAAATGTAGGCTCATGGAGTAGTGTTGGATAGCATATAAGATAATGACCTGATGTCATGAAAAGCATGCGGTCCAAAAGAGTGGGCATGTCAAGAGACTTATAAGAGCTTGTTTTTCAATTATTTTTTATTCTTCATTTAGATCAAGACCAAGAGGTTAATGTTGGATAGGATATAGCCATGGTAGCGTAATTAGGATAAGGGGTGATGGACGTATAAGTAGATGTTTTTGGATTATGGCATGAATGATTAGAGATAGGAAGGATATGCTTGGGATAAGAAAGATCATGATAGGGTTCCATGGATGAGAGAAAGTGAATACCCTAATAGAAAGGATAATGCATGGGTGGATACATGATGTGTTTGTGGATAGGCTCAACCTTGTTAAGATCATTGCAAGGAACATGGATCCTCATGTGCTAGCTGGATGTATGATATGATGGATAAGATGACCTGGAAGGAACTTTTCCCCAAGTGAGGAGTGCAAGCAAGAGAAATTACGCATGATGCCTGTTTGCCAGGTTTTCATCATGGTACTTATTGAAGGCTCCACAAGAAGTGGTTTTCACCATAGGATGGATTGATTTATCTTTACTTTTGCTACCAAGGTGCCTATTTACCAGGTTTTCACCAAGGTACACTTTTCTTTTCTTTTTCTTTTTTTTCTTTTTGATTTTATGAAGGAACTTAAGCTTCTTTCTCTTTGGATAGTGCTCCTTGGAAAGATATGATATGATAGGCCAAGGACATTAAAAGTATGCTCAAAGATGCTGATAGGGTGATGGTAGAGAAGAATGATATGGAGGATAAGGAAGATAGTAGCCAAGGATTTATGTGATGGATTGGGTAAGAGGAATAGTAGGATATGGGAAGGATGGGTAGTAGGTAGGTGATGGAAAAGGTGATGAGATCAACATTGACACACCCCTTGAAGGGTAGTGGACAAATGGAGGAAAAGTGAATGGAATAGCTTGAGGCTTTGATGGATGAGCTGATATGGATCTTGGTATACAAGGACCCAAGATGGACGAAGTATTTAAAGTAATAGATTTTGGGATATGAGGACCCAAAATAGAGTTATAAGAGGGGGGATTTTTAGATGGAGATGTCGTGGAAGATGTTGGAAGCTTGGATGCCAACTTTGACTTTAACTTTTTGTTCAAGCCTTTTAAGAGAGACTTGGGAATCCACATAGAATTTGATTTTATTTTTGTATCTAAGTCCTTTAGAAGAGACTGAGGAATCCACATAGATTTTGATTTTCCTTTGCTTTTGGATGATGTAGAATGCAATTTGTCCATGATGGATTTAGGAACCCATATTTTCTTTGATATTATTCTTTTCTTGGACTTAGAATGCAATTCTTCCATGAGGGATTTAGGAACCCATATTTTCTTTGATTTTATTCTTTTCTCAGTGGACCTTTGCGGTCTCTTTGTAGTCACATGTTGATTAGATGGGACATAGTGATCTTCATATGTAAGTGGATTCTTGGATTTCTGATTTCTTCGTTGCACATCCAAATTACTTCCAAAAGACTTCAAAATTGTGGATGAATAGGACTGGTATGAATGGTTCCCGTGGATTGGTTTATAAGGAGATTTCAAGGATGTATGTCTTTGTTGATCTTGATAGGAGATAGGATAAGTGGATGACAAGCTAGTAGTTAGAGGCATGTTGGATGGAGGGATATAAGGACCCAATATAGATGGAAGGTTTGATAGTTTCAGCTTTGACATATAGGGACCAAGGATGGATTTGGAGGATAGTGAAGGATGATGCTTATGTTTGAATGGAGGGATATAAGGTGTGGAAGGGATATCAATATCTTTAGAGTGAGATGCATTGCCAAGGCTCTTCTCATTTGAATTCATCTGTATATCAATACATGCATGAGTAGCTTTGATAGGAGCAATTGAAGCTTGAGGAGATTTATTAATCTACAAAGGATTTGGAGGAATTATGTTTTCTTGAGGTGGATATGGAGGAGAATGACAAGGACATGATGAGATGCTCTTATCTTGACAAGGATCTTTAGATGGTGTGAAAAGGGTAGCTTTCTCTTGATTTTTAATAGGCCTATTAGTGATGCCAGAAAGGATATCTTGATCTTTCTTGGGAGATGGATAAGATATAGGAGATGTAAGAGTTTCTTCTAGGAAGAAATGGAAGGGGATGATGAAATCATCGTGGGAATATTAATATGTGTGACTTTGGTCAACCATTGGATAAGGATGGATGGTGTCCTAATCTTAATCATTATAGATATTTGTCTCTTCACACTTTGGATTACCCTCTTGATATGGAGCCACTTCTAAGGATAAGGTAGGAGTGCTGGTCTGTATGAAGGATTCTTGACACGTTGATGGACAATCATTTGTAATACACATGATAAGTGTTGAAGCACATGTACACTTTGGTTCTATGATCAGTGAAGCCTAAGAAAGACTTGTAGACATATGTTTATTATCTTGGATCTCTTTCAGAGGTAGTCCCTGAGGGTAGAAATAGTCGTCATTAGGTTCAGTTTTTGATAGAGATGGTGAAGATTTAGGAGATGGAGAAATGGTGGAAGAAGTAGATGTGATCTGTGAACCATTACTAGACATGGATTCTTGATATTGATCATGCTCGAGATTAGATGAATCATTAGGATTTTTGACTTTGATTATGCCATCATCTATGAGATCTTGGATTTTATGTTTCAACTCCATGCAAGATGAAGTTTTATGCTCATTATGTTGATGATATGCAGAATAGTTACTCAAGAATCTTCATCCACATGATGTGGCTTGAGGTAATGTGATGAGATCATTATCAATAAGTTCTTCTAATGTAGATTCATAAGATTTCCCCAAAGGAGTGAAGTCTCTCACACATTTAACCCAAGGTTTTTCTCTCATGATGTTACTAATCCCTTTGGAGGAAGACTTCATGGTGTGTTCATCATCTTTTAGGGTAATAAAAAATAAAAATAGGCAAATAAATCTCTTCATATTCAACTTGCTAACTACCTCCTCTGACACTATGTTGTCAGTAGAACCTGAATCTATGATGACTCTACATTATTTTCCCATCATTTTGCATTTCACTCTAAACAATGACCTTCCTTGGCTTGGTTCCTCTTTCACTAGCTCCTTGATTAATGTTCTTATCATCATCAAGTTCTATCCTTCTTCAAAATATAAGGGTACCTCAAGGTGTTTATTCCCACCACTAGACTCCTCTTGAACAAATTTTACCCTCTTGTAATTTCCATGAGAAGTAGAGCCTTTCTCTGGACACCTATATGCAGGGTGTCCCATTTAGTTGCAGTGGTAGCATTTCATGTTTGTAAAGTAGGAACCTCTCCCTTGACTATTGTTCCTTCCTCTTCCATTATTATTAGAACCTCTACCTCTGCTGAATCCTCCTCTACTTGAGATCCCTTATTTTTGTTTAGTAAGTTTGGTCTCTCCTTGAACCTTTGTCTCTACACTTCTACCACCATATCCACCTCTCTATCCTTTACTGTCTCTTCCTCTACCTCTACCTTTGGTAGTGCTTGAGTCTTTCTTATTTCTTAACTTCTCTTCCACATTAATTTCAATTTGGTGGCATCTATGAATAGTATCATGCGTTAAGAGACTCATCTCATCTTGAATACTCCACTTGAGACCATTAAGGTATCTAGATACCTTCACCTTCTCATCTTCTACAACTTGAGACCTGATGCATAGCCTCTGAAACTCTTTAGTATAAGAGTTCACATCCAAGTCTTTATGTCTCAAACTTTGTCTCCTTTTATACAACTAAATCTCATAGTCTATAGGTACATATGCATCTCTGATTTTTGTTACCATAGCCTTCTATGTGGAAATGGGCTTCTCTCCTTCCTTCTCTCTCTCATCTTGGATAAAATTCCACCAAGTGAGTGAAAACCCTCTAAGTCTTTCCTTAGCTACCTTTACTTTTTGAGCTTCTATTATGCCATCACACTCAAAGTAATTCTCTAGTCCTTTTATCCAATCTAGGACTATCTCAGGTTCCATCTTTCCTCTAAAGATAGGAACTCTTTCCAATGCTTTACCTCTCAAAGCCTTTAGTGATTTTAAGAATGGTTCTTCAATGAGGACATGGTCAGCTTGAGGTACCTCATCATCTAAGGAAATCCCTTTAGTTTTTCCTTCAACCTTATCCTTTACTTCCTCTGTCTTTTATTCTACTTGGTCCACTTTGTGTTCCAATTGTGCCAATATTTCTCTAGGCATTTTGTTCTCTTCTTCTTGCTCATCCACCTTATTTTCCAAATCTATATTTTTCACCATTTTAGACTCTCCTAATTACTCTTCTAGTTGAAACATTCACCACAAGCCAAACCTTATTGTCTCTGATACCAATCTGATAGATACACTCCTAGTCTGCTTGCGCAATCCCAACTAGGCCTCTAACTCACTCTAGTATTCACAAGACCCTCTCTTCTCTTCTAGGATATTTCAAGTATTTAATAAAATAAAATAGGAATTTCTCCAACACCACTCTTAGGGTTGGTATATGTATTGCTTCACCAAAAGGTAAGTATCATTTAACTTTCCTTCACTCCTTCACTCATCCTTGGATGTCTCCAAGTAGTTTCTAACTCCAAAAATCAACTAGTCCTTCCAGGGGGTAAAATTAATTATTGAGTAACTTTCTTGCCTCCACATTATCACATTTGAATTGGGTATCAAGACTCTTTCAAAACATTTCAAGGATTTAGGATAATTTGGTCTTCTCGGCCTAATTGCTCAATTAGCCGTACTTCAGCAATTTTTTCCAACTTCTTTCAATATTTTCCCTGATGACCTTAGAAAAAAATTGGAGATTTAGATATGCTTTCCCAAGACCTCAAATATTTATTTTATGTTTTAGGTTTCCAAGGCCACCATACAATAGGCTTCTAGATTTAAGGGACAATAGGGCTAATTAAGCTAATTTGGTGCAGGCTACTAATTTCTCCCTAAAACTGTCTCTAAATGGATTGTTTAGTGCTTGAGCTTACTAAGAGGTATCTGTAGGACCTATTTTCTTATGAAAACACCCTTGGTTCCACTCCTCCAATTATTACCCTAGAATCATACACTAATAACTCTTGTCAAACCTCTAATAGGACACATAGTGCTCGCCTAGGGCATGACCATAAAAATAGTAAAATTTCTCCTCTGGACTCCTACCTACATATTTATACTATAAAGAGGCTCCCCTACCATATTTATCCAAACCATGATGATTTTCATGGTTTGATTCTATGGGGGATCCATTTTTCTCACAACTACCCTGTCAAGACCAGTAACAACACACTTTACAAAACAATTTACAATCCTATGATAATGAAATCATAGAAACTTACAATGTAAATTTTTTTTTCTCAAATCTACCTCTAAAACTCAAATCCAACCCTAAATCATAATATTCAATCCATCTAACAATTCTCAAACATAAACATAGTTGAGTGTATGCTAACACAGAAAATAGAGTTCTTCTTGCTATTCAAAAACTTGTATTACATCACCAATACCTCAGGAAATGGGTTTCATGTTCTCTAAATATTCCTTCTCCATGTTTTTAGGCCACTAACATTAAATAAATTTTCCACTCACTGAATGGAATCAAAATTGATAATGTTGTCGGACAACATTGCAAAGTTGCAAAATGTTGTCAAGCAACATTTTAGCAACTTTTACACGTTTGCTCAAAACTTAGTTTAATGACCTTTAATGACCCCAATCATTCTAAAACAATGTAAAAACATCATAAAGGCCTTCAAAGGCACAAATCTAAGGCATGTTAAGCCATCTAGGCTTCTTGACCCCAAATTCCAAATTTAGGCTAAATTACACTAAAAACTTTAAACATCTAGTTGGATTGATCCTAGTCTAATCCAACTAGATACACACATGCAAGACCTTCTAAGGTAAAAAATAAAACCACTCATTTTGATAGGGTCAATACAAGCCACCACAAAACATAGGGACTAGATTTAGCCTAGGTGCTCCTGCACCAAAATGAATCTACTCAACTTAGTCAACTACTCAACTATTTAAATTAAATGCAAGAAAACAATAATTCATACTTTGACAGGGATGAGACTACTCTATCCACATTAAGTGCAAGAACAATAAGAAAAAACTATTTCTAGTGGCTGGAGGAATATGCAAATAACTCAACAACAACTACAAATAATAGTAAATGAAATATATAATAAAAATGGATTACTCACCAAGTGGGCCCCCTTGAGTGAGTATATCCAAATATTTACAAAACCTTATGGAATCATAATATCACTAATTTATTCATATCAAAAGAACTTGATACATCATAAAAAAATTGTCTTGTAATGAAAATAAAATATTACTTATGTTATATGTGTGGCTATCTATCTCTAACCTTCGAAGAGGTTTTATCACTTTATTTATACAATAAAAATAATAACTAACTAACTATTGATCCACTCTAAAACAATAGGTGAATATAATTATCACATCTCAAGAAAGAAGGAGAAGTATCTAACAACTAATAAATATTCAACCATTCAGCTGAAGAGAGGAGATAATATAAAATAACCACTCTCCTAGATTGGCTCTTCAATAGGAAATTATTGAATTAGTCCACACAAGATACTAATGAGGTGGTTACTAATGTTTTTGTTCCTATTCTCGTATTTAACTGTCTTGACTTGGTTCACAACTAGTTAAATCTCTTGAGGAACAAGTTTGACTGCTTCTTCTTAAATATTCCTGCATCAGAACATTAGAATGCACAAAGATATAGTGATATATTCATTACATGTTAAAAATACATTTACCAAACCCCAATTACCATTAATATCTCTGAATCATATGACCATATTCATTTATAAGGTTTATCATTCAAAAAGGTACATAAAAGATGGTTTAAGTCTATGATAGAAAATGTTTCTCAAAACATCAAAAAGACATATAAAAACTTAACCCAAACCCTTTATAGTGAAAAACCCCATGACCTGAAAGAAAGAAAACAGGACAGACAATGAAAAATAGAGCTATTATTTCAGCTCATCATTGACGCCATCATAATGTGATGTGGCAGTCATCACCAAACCTTTATTGCTAAAGTGAAGGAGAATAAAAAACAAGTAGCATATTGGGCTATCAGGAATACAAATGTTGTTATTCCTTAACATGAAAAGATCATAGTAGTTGTGAATTCCTTACAAGTGTGAAAAGAGAACAAAATGTCTCACGAACCACTGACCAAGGAAGGCGAAGGAGAAGCATCCATATAGTTATCAGAAGTTTTCTTTTTTTATTCATTGCATCATTAGATGCTTTTGATTTATTTGTTTAAAGGATTAAATTAACATGTATTTTAAAAACATCAGTTACAAGTAGTGGAATGGTTTTCCTTGATAGAAGCTGTAAAGACAATATATATGAGAATGAATGACAAAATAAGGGATCGATAGTTTTTCAAAATTTTCCCTATTGATTTGACGATTGAGTGAGACTCAAATTTTGATTTTTTTTTTGTTTAGTAGATGTGAAAAATGAAGGTTTTGTTCCTTTAGTTTACATGCATGAATAAATTTTATAAGTAGGAGAATCTTGTTGTTGCTGAACTTTTTAGTAGATTGGTTGTAAATATTCATTGCATATATTTACAAGGGAGTTTTACCTTTCAAAAATTCAAAGAGCAATTATTATAGTTTACTCAACTATTGATTTATAGATCGACCTTAAGGGCAAAGTGCCAAGAGATTTTGTTAAGTCTAATATGTTAACCAACACATGTTAACACTTTTTCCATTCCACAAACTTCATGTATGAATTTTTATGTGTTTGAACTTTGAACTAGAATATAACTTGTGTCATTAATATGCAACCATCCATTGATTTATATGTAAATCTATTTCAACTTATAAATTCACTAAGTAGCTTATTAATTTTTATTTATCATTTGATATTTTTTCCATCCATATTATAATTTTCAAAAACTTACTCATGTATTCACTAGTTAATTAATTTATATTTTTCAGTATTTATATAATTTGTTGCTTACCTTATTTATTTGTTTGGACAAAATTTTAATTCACCACCAGTGTTTTCCTTC